>JAVFBW010119853.1:0-15040 GCA_034783835.1 Mopalia ciliata
AAAGCTTAATTTCTTGGTAAATTTCGTGTCAAACAAACAGATATTTCCCATTATTGGTGTTCGAGCTGTATAAAAGTCTGAGTCACCTCATAGACTTCATAGACTTTAATACCCTTGAGAACGACGTTAAACCCCAATCGAACAAACAAACAAACATAGACTTTAATACCCTTGAGAACGACGTTAAACCCCAATCAAACAAACAAACTAACATAGACTTTAATACCCTTGAGAACGACGTTAAACCCCAATCAAACAAACAAACAAACATAGACTGTAATACCCTTGAGAACGACGTTAAACCCCAGTCAAACAAACAAACAAACATATACCTTAAAGATAGAACATTGTGTGCTGAATAGACATTTTGATATGCAACATGATGACTTTTCGTAAGCATAATGTATGCAAATGATAGGAATTCCTAAATAGTAAGAGTCAAATTTGAAGACAATGACAACAAAGACATAAACACAATTTAGCAGCCAGTAGCACACGAACAGCAGAATGTTCTAATATGGCAACAAAATGGCTGTGGCTCCGGCAATCGCAGGGGTGGTTTTTACACAGTTAATGGGGCAATGTGGATTGGACAATCAATCGTCATGTTAGTGAAATACTTTTGAACTAAATTTTTTTAACTTAAACTGTTTTCATAAAAGTATTTTTTCCCCATCTTTCCCATGCAAACTTTCAGCAATAGATCTTTCAGACAAAAAAGCTTTATTCCCAGTGCTTGCTTAATAGAAAACTGTCTTTTCCCATTTTTTTTCCCAAAAATTTCTGTGTCAAAGCGCTTATATGTTGATTTACAAATTAAATCACAAAAATCACTGATTAAAAATTAACCCAAGAAAAGCTGAATGAAAGATAAATTTTGTATACTATCCAAAATTATATTCGTTATATTCAAAATGAAATTCAGTGAAAACAAAAAGTTACTTTCATCTCATGATACTAATCGAGCGAGTCACATATTGCCGCCCCGGCAATGACGGGGTGGTCTTTGGAGGTTTCCTCCAGGTTTTCCACCAAAATCACGCTAGGTGCAGTTTGAAGTGGACAATCCGTCATTTAAGTGAAATACCCTTGAGTACGGCGTTAAACACCAATCAAAGAAACATGATTCTAATCCTGATTTTGTGTTAGTTGATGTTGTTCACACTAATTGATTTCACAAACGTTTTTTCACTTTAATTTTCAGATGTCTGCACTCAGTATATTTTTTATCCAACTGTTCCTCTCATTTTCAGAAATTTTCGTTCTGTATTAATGTTGTATTTTTCAGCTCCACTATTGATGATTTCTCTTCTATTTTAATCCCCACACTTTATTGTTGTTTTCACTATTTTCGTAACTTGATATTTTGGCATGTCATTTTCTTTAAAACTAAATTTTAAATTTTGTTTTTTTCACATGATGCATATTTAAAGGCAGAAAATTAGCAAAGAATCATGTTATCACATCTAATGCCAAAATGTTGAGTCACATTTTAGATTTCTCTTTGTAATACTTCCCCAACCACCCCCTGATAAATCTCAAAATGAACTCTTCCTCTCTGCTCCTGCTGTACAAATAGATGGGGTGCTGGCAGTGGGGGAAGTACCACTACAGGAGGAGGGGGTGGTGGCACTAAGCTTGTGCGCAACCCCAGTGCCATTAAACAGATGTTGTTGGAGTGGTGTAAGGCTATGACACAAGAGTATGAGGTACACGATCAGACAAGTATCCCAGCATGCAGTGTGGGTAGCGTAGGATGGCTGCGAAAAAACAAACCGCTTCAAAATTACCCAAGATTACTGTACCAGTAATACTAACAACAACAACTAATACTTTTCAAGCCTTTACTAAACCCAACCTCTAATCCATCTCATCCTTAACATACCAGAATTGCATGTAACAAGTTCCTATATAGTCTTGGAAGATTTATTTGTTTCTCATATTCTTAGAAATATTTTTACTAAATGTCAAATTTCACCATGCATCATTTAAACTATTAATAGAACGTTCTTTATTGAAAAACATAGATGTGTGATGATTTCAAAATCCATGTATAACACATTCAAATGCAGTCATGCAGGGACGAAATAAAGGCACCTCAAATTCAATAAAAACTCAATTTTAAGTAAAAAATATATTAAATATTTCCTTTTCAAGTGCAAATATTAAATATTTTACCACAATTAAATATCACACTGACCTTTGATTTATAAACAAAGGGTGACGGTCCATTTCATCAAAGGGCTGTTCAATCAAAATTTTATTTAATTTTAGCCCTCTGCTAAAGGTAGTTTGTTTTAAAAGTATTTAAAAGTACTGCCCTTTCTAATTAGCACTGGAGCAAAATGAACTTTTCCATTCTCAAAATGTTTCCAATCTTGGATGTGCTATTTTGTCAATTATTGTTAAATACACTGCCATAATAAAACTGAAATGCTCTCTTAAGCACAGCAGTAAACACAACTCAATCAATCAATATTAAATGTTGGTAAATCAAACATAAATTTTTCATAAAAGTGCCCAAGAAAATCTTCAACCAATCCATGGCTATGTTTTCATGGTCGCTGTACAATGTTTAAAGCTGTATCCCATGTTTTAAATGCTGTGTACAATGCTTTGAAGTTTCTTGCAATGTTTAGTCCTAAAAAGAAAATGTCGTATATTGAAATTATTTTTTTTTAATTATTTTTTTTTATTATTTAAAAAAAAAAAAAAGCCAATAGCCTGCGGTCGTGCCTTAGTGATAGCAAGTGGCGCTTTCTAAACCCACCTGCTTCGATTTTCCGTTTATCAGATCAAGTCCGCCTGTCGACCATCAGGTATATGAGCGAGTCACATGTTGTTGCTCCGGCAATTGCGGGTGTGGTTTTTACAAGATTTCCTGTCAGTTTTCCAGCGTAATAAGGCTGTGTACAGTGTGAAGTGTCGTCATATAAGTGAAATACTCTTGAGTAAGACGTAAAACACCAATCAAACAAACAAAAAAACATCAAAAGCCAATAAAAACTTTAGATTTAAAGCTGTTTCATAGGATCGGTCGGGTTAGAGGAAACAAGACATTTTTTTTTTAGGCCTTACAAAGTCTCAAGTTCAATCGTTTCACAGTCTATATACTTCTTTTACACACTAAAGATGTCGTGCTTGCAAAAGATCTGTATTAAACTTACACACTTGTCCAATTTTTACATAGAACTGTAGAGAATTTACAAAGAACATGTGGGAATTGTATTAAACTAGGATAATAACAGGCTTTACCTTTAACCTATAGGTCAATAGAGTGAGTAGTCGTGTCTAGAATAGATAGCAAAGGGGGAAATATCTTGGTTTTTGAATAGCTGTTTTTTTAATAATTATGAAAAATAAGGCTGTGTACAGTGTGAAGTGGACAATCTGTCGTCATATAAGTGAAATAGCCTTAAGTATGACGTTAAACCCCAATCAATGTAGTATTCAGTTACAAACAGATTGCTGGAATATTTATTCTTTACATAATCCAAATAACTGAAGTAGCCAACAAGTAAATGAAAAACATTTTAACATGACAAGCTTAACTGGCAGTATTGTAAGTGAACCTTCTCTTTGAGGACTGTAGTACTTTGCTTGCCCATGCATTGGTATGTTAAAGTACTAAATGGCCTCTGTATTTGTATGTTTGAAGTACTTAGTAGATGTACTTAGCGGTTTATTTCTACGTTTATTTGTATGTTTAAGGTACTTAGTACATGTGCTAGCCAATGTATTTGAATGTTTGAAGTACCGGTAGTTAGTATTACTGTTTTCTGAAAGAATTGATTTGTGGGTTGTAGGAGGGAGCTTTCTGTTGCCCTATTTTTCTCTCGTGGCCTTGTCTTAAATTTTGTAATTATCCTGTTCCAAGTCATTTAATGAGCTTGGTGATAAATTAAAAAATGCAAAATCACAAAATCCTTCGACCACATTGGGCGGTATAGTGAGGGTGCCAGTGGTGTCAAAGGTGGTTTCCTTCACCCATTGTGCTGACACACCATCATATGAGTGAAATAACCTTAAGTATTGTGCTAAGCCACAAATTGACCAGTTTTTTCATTCTTTTTCATTCAATTATTGCAATGTTGGGACTGCATCAAGTTTGAACAAATTTTATTCATGTTTGAAATATATATGAATGATCTGTTTTAAATGTAAACATATCACGCTATATAACATACATTTATATCGAATGGAATGATATTGCTTTTTACTCAATTAACAAATAACAAAAGAAATTTGTGTGGTTTGGTTTAGCATTTGTCAACTGACTAGCTTTCTGAATGGGTCTTCTTGAGCATTTTTCATAACAAAAAGTATTATACTTCTCCTTGGAGGGAGCTTCATGTTGCCCAGGTGCTCCCAGAGCTGAAGGGGAACAGGAATCCGATCTGGTCACGTCTGTATTGCATCCTGTTGCTGTTGTCCTGTATTTGTCCTGTCCTGTCTTAGGCCCGTGGCTCAGTGGTAGCGAGTGCGCTTCCTGAACTGAACATGCTTCGATTTACCATTCATGGGTTCGAGTCTGCCTTTCGACCATCAGGTATATGTTGTGTCTCCGGCAATCAAGGGGGTGTTTTTTTATGAGGTTTCCTCCCGGTTTTCCGCCTAAATAATGCTGTGTGACGTAGACAATCTGTTGTCATATAAGTGAAATACCCTTGAGTACAACAGTAAACACCAAACAAACAAACAAATCCTCTCCTGTCTTTGTTTGTTTCCAGTGGTGTGGAGTGTGGTTTCCTTCACCCATTGGGCTGGCATGTAGTCATATAAGTGAAATACCCTTGAGTACAACGTTAAACCCCAATCAAACAAACAAACAAATCTCCTTATGAAATAATTGATATTTTTAGTTACATGAGATTATCATTAACTGCATAAATGCTGCCAGAAGTATCCTATTAATTTTTTTAATCACACAAATCACATTTTGATCGCCTAAAAACATGTCTTAAAAATGATTCAATTTAAATTTTTGGTAAAATATTATATTACAAATGTGGATTATTCAGTGAATTATTTTACTTTTAGCCTTTTAATACTCTGATGAATAAAATTGATTTATGAGCTTAAATTAAAAGAAAAATGTTTACTACTTCTATGTGCTACTGGTGTGTGAGAGGTGGTCAATTTTCTCAAACAAATTGTGTTGAAATCTGTTTTATATGTAAATTAAATTCTCTGACCTGAAATTTTATACATGTATATCTATTTTTTAGAATATGAACTTAAACTCCTCAAGATCCTGGAACAATGGAAATAAAAGTTAATTTACAATTTTTTGTATAACATAAGACAAAATAGTTCACCTTGTATAACACCTTTATCTGTAGATAGCATTATTGTATTAAATTCTGTAGTTTTTTGTTCTTTTAAAAATCATTTCTGACCTGAATTATCACATATTAATTTTCAGAATGTGAACGTAACAAACTTTTCGAGTTGCTGGAACAACGGAATGGCGTTTTGTGCTTTAATTCACCATTTTTACCCCGAGTCCTTTGACTTCAATTCATTGGACCCAAAGCAAAGACGAAAAAATTTTGAATTGGCGTTTGATACTGCTGAGTAAGTACATTTATTTTTGTTGGATGAGTGTGCTGTTTTTGAGATCAGCAAACATTGAAAATGTAAGTGAATCAGACTAATTTTAAACTGAAGAGCCCTCTGCCTAAGGGCAGTTTGTATGACGAGAAGCAATTCTGTCTTTACTTAGCACTGAAGGAAGATTAACTTTCAAATTTTATCAGAACACTTCAAATCTTAGGGTTGTGCTAGTATCAGTTCTTCTCCAGTGAAATAACTTTTGAGCACTGCATGAAACACAAATCAATCTACCTTATAACCTCTAGCAGTTGGGACAGAGACATAGGCTTTACCACAGGGGGCGCCTTACATGTTATTTCTGTGGCTTGTCCCAAAATTTGAGTGTCCCAACTTATAGAAGTTATACGGTAACAGCAGAACACAAGATGCTCTTTTGCGATGTCTGTGTAGTGTGCTTGTGATTGTTCTGTCATGCCATGTCTTTGTTTGTGGTTAGTTGCATCATGGGTGATTTCCCTTCATCCATTCGGCAAGCAAATTATTAATGAAAAAAGTTCATCACTTAAGTCCAATCAAGCAAACAATGTATACTGTGCCACATTTTGATTGTTTGGTATTAGTTGGAGATGGATTCATATTTATGATGTGAGGATCGTTTCCTAGAAGCTACAGAACATAACTATGCTCTGATATGGAATTTAGAATTTGTGTCTTTTGTTGATTTTCTTTGTAATTGTTTATTTGGATTTATCTCTATGTGTAGGATGGTTTCCTCCTTTTGGATTTGTTTATTTATTTGTTTGATTCAATTTTAATGTCATATTCAAGGGTATTTCACTTATATGAGGACATGCCAGCCCAGTGGGTGAAGGAAACCACCCTCAACATTGGAATGCCTTTGTAGAAGTGAAATTAATAAAAATATGTTATAAAACCCCAGTGAAACAACTAATTAATATCACTGGTTCAATTTACAGGAAAGAGGCTGACATTGCCCCATTGTTGGATGTTGAAGACATGGTGAAAATGAAAAACCCGGATTGGAAATGTGTCTTTACCTATGTCCAGAGTTTTTATCGTCATTTGAGGAATCATCCCAATTGTAAACAGATCGTTCCTCCATCTCAGTAACCATGGTAACCCGATAGGGGACAATAAAGAAAATCTCCTTGATTAAGCCAGATCCTCTTAACAGTTTCACCGATTCAAATGTGTTCTAATATGAACTGGTGAGAAATTCCGTCTTCCAAATTATTCAATAATTCAAAGGACTGAAGCGATTCAAAATGTGACTTTCTGAATAGGAATTTGGGATGATTTTCCTGGAACATTTAAGGACTTTTTGAGGTGGAAATTGCACCAATCATTTCCTTTTGGATTAATTTCCGCACAAATCTTTAACTAGAGGCCTGTACTAATATAGGCATTTCACATCAGAGGCTGTGCCTGAATTAATGTGGATTAATTCTATCAACTAAAACATAAATTAAATTGTGTGTTTATGCATTGAATCCTGTGCACATAAATTTAATCCTGCGCACAGGAATTGATCATGCGTGGCCATAGATTTCTGGGATTCTTATTTAAATCATGGAAATAACTAAAAAAAATATGTTTTTAAACTTTTTACAGAATATGTGGATCTTTAAACTTTTAAGTTGATGACCTTGTCATCAAATCTTAATTTGTTTGACATCTTTTATACTACAAGATATGTGAAAGTGTGAAACTAGGATACAAATACTGCCATAGATAAATTTTGTTCTTTAACATCTAACATCGACTGTTGCCAAAAAAATCAAATGATTGAATTGTTTAGAGTTCTAGTCTTTGATGTTGTTGTTGTTGTAATTAAAATGGTGTACATAGATTTTCTGAAAAAAGGTGTAGTGTATAGAATGTTTGATCAAGTTTGATTTATTAATAATTGATTTTTAATTATCGATTAGATGTGTTGAAAGGTGCCATAGACTTCCAATATTTGTGATATAGTAGTTTCTGAGAAATGATCAAAATTAAACCTAAATTATTTGAACCTTTAAAACTAGATTTGGGAGCTTTTCAAATCGAGGGAATTAGCATAATGGAGCATTCAATTTTTTTATTTTCGTTTTCATTTTTTTAATATTAGAAATCCCCTGAATAGTACACTTAAATTGGGTTTTGCAATTTTTTTAGTAACTTACATTTTGTTTTTTGATTATTTTAATTAAACACAAATGAACAAAATAATTCACCTTGTATTACACCCTTATCAATAGATGGCATTAGTTTGGATTTTCATTTCATCTTATTTCTGAGTAAAAGATCTTTGTTTGGAATAGCTATTAACATATTACACCAGCTAAGATTCAATAAGCTTCACAAAGTGTCAGGGTAGAATGACTGACTGATGTTTTAGAATTTCAGATCTGAAAACAATTATGAATTTTAAGCACACCAATTAAACCTTAGGCTAGGGTATAATGAGGTTTTCCAAAAAAACAAAAATTAACTTCAACCGAGCAATTTTTTTAAAGACATAAGATTAACAATCAACTTTTAAAAAATCATATTTTTGAATATATAGCATAAAAATATTTAAATATAAATAGATGTATATCCATTCATTATTTAGTCAATTTTAATTACCTATTAGGAAATATCACATTTTATGCTTTATCTTCTATTTGTTTGAATTGTGGTGTAATTTGGATGAAGTTTTATTCTTCAAGTTTAAACAATATTTCATCTCACCACTTTGACAATAAGTAAGAGCAAAATGGCTTCTTTAACAAAATGTCATTTCTATCCTCGATATACAATTTATTATTTGCCTGCAAGTGATGGGTACTTTGCAATACAGTTTTGTCCCAATTAACCCATTTATGTAAGAATGTCAGAGGTCATCCTTTAGTGTAGCTGTAAAACCCCAACCAACTCACCTTGCAAAAGAGATTATTTGATTGCCAGTAGTTAAAAGAAAATGATTTGCAATATGTCATTTGTAAGTTGTGACGGCAACAGCTGAGGTTACATCATTTAATCAAAAAATATGCTTGAAATACAAAACAAGCAGCTAACCGACAGATTTAAATTTTTTCAACACCATTGAATTTTTCAATATTACAAATTCAATATAGAAAAGCAATAAATGTATAGATACGGACCGCTTAAATTTTTTTAGAAGCTAGTCATACTTTACATTCTTTATCTGCTACAGTTTTCCATCCCCTTCATTTTGTATGTTTGCACTTTAATTTGTTTTTAATCTTTTTAACTCCCACAAGCTTTATCGTGGCTTTTTCTCAGGTATACTTACTCCTTATTACATCATTTATATTTTGTTTTAGATTATTTTTTTTTCTACAAAATTTTAGTTTTTAGAACTTAAGAATTTACAACAAAAAAACTTGTACATTTTTGTATCATTTATTTTTTTCTGTGCTGGCTGATGCTTTATATATATATAAATGTATGTATTTTGGGGGGATTATTTTTTGTACTTTTATGTTAATTAAAGGCTGGACTTGAGAAAATGGTTACAGAAGGGAGACAACTTTTATCAGACATTCAGTAGACTGGAAGGAGTCATCTCCCCTTCGTTGATTAATCTGGACAACTGATGAAAAATTTAAGAAAAACGCTTTTAATATTATGTTAAAGCTTATTATAGTCTTTTTCTTATCTTAATAATAAAAGCATAATTTAAAAACTGAAATAAATATCTAATTACGCCATTTTTTAGTATTTTATGTTTATGTCATAAAAGTTTTTTCTGGAAATTGAGTCTTTTTAACACTGATGTCTTCCTGCCACAGCCAACAACTGTACTAATTTTCTTTTTATATCAACGTGAAAGCAATAAACGCATTTAACTTATTTAATAAGTTGTTTCATTTGTTATGTTATGTTCTTTATCTCTAGTATTTAGTCTGGGATTAAACGTTGCAGGATAATAAGTATAGAATATGACATTTTCTGTGGTCGAAGCTAATCTGTATCTATTTGTCCTGAAGCTGATCTGTCTGCCTTATATTGTCTTGAAGCTGATCTATCTGTCTTGTATTTGTTCTGAAGCTGATCTATCTGTCTTGTATTTGTTCTAAAGCTGATATGTCGGTCTTGTATTTGCCCTGAAGTTGATCTGTCTGTCTTGTATTTGTTCTGAAGCTGATCTGTCTGTCTTGTATTTGCCCTGAAGCTGGTCTATCTGTCTTGTATTTGTCATGAAGCTGATCTGAATGTCATGAAGTTTGTTACCTGTATTTGTCCTGAAGCTGATATATTTGTCTTGAAGCTTATCTGTATGTCTTGTATTTGTCATGAAGCTGATCTATCTGTCTTGTATTTGTCATGAAGCTGATCTGAATGTCATGAAGCTTGTTATCTGTATTTGTCCTGAAGCTGATATATTTGTCTTGAAGCTTATCTGTATGTCTTGTATTTGTCATGAAGCTGATCTGTCTGTCTTGTATTTGTCAGGGAGCTGATCTGTCTGTCTTGTATTTGTCCTGAAGCTGATCTGTCTGTCATGTATTTGTCATGAAGATGATCTGCCTGTCATTTTTTTGTCATTAAGCTGATCTGTCTGTCTTGTATTTGTCATGAAGCTGATCTGCGTGTCTTGTATTTGTCATGAAGCTGACCTGAATGTCATGAAGCTTATCTGTATTTGTCCTGAAACTGATATATTTGTCCTGAAGCTGAACTGTATGTCTTGTATTTGTCCTGAAGCTGATCTGTCTGTCTTGTATTTGTCCTGAAGCTGATCTGTCTGCCATGTATTTGTCATGAAGCTGATCTGTCTGTCTTGTATTTGTCATGAAGCTAATCTGTCTGTGTTGTATTTGTCCTGAAACTGATCTGTCTGTCTTGTATTTGTCCTGAAGCTGATCTGTCTGTCTTGTATTTGTCATGAAGCTGATCTGTCTGCCTTGTATTTGTCATGAAGCTGATCCGTCTGTCTTGTATTTGTCATGAAGCTGATCCGTCTGTCTTGTATTTGTCATGAAGCTGATCTGTCTGTCCTGTATTTGTCATGAAGCTGATCCGTCTCTGTTGTATTTGTCCTGGAGCTGATATGTCTGTTTTGGTTTGTCCTGAAGCTGATATGTCTGTCTTGCATTTGTCTTGGAGCTGATCTGTCTGTCTTGTATTTGCCCTGAAGCTGATCTGTTTGCCTTGTATTTGTCCTGAAGCTGATCAGTCTGTCTTGTATTTGCCCTGAAGCTGATCTGTCTGCCTTGTATTGTCCTGAAGCTGATCTGTCTGTCTTGTATTTGTCCTGAAGCTGATCTGTCAGTCTTGTATTTGTCCTGAAGCTGATCTGTCTGCCTTGTATTTGCCCTGAAGCTGATCTGCCTGTCTTGTATTTGTTCTGAAGCTGATCTGTCTGCCTTGTATTTGTCCTGAAGCTGATCTGTCGGTCTTGTATTTGCCCTGAAGCTGATCTGTCTGCCTTGTATTTGTCCTGAAGCTGATCTGTCTGTCTTGTATTTTCCCTGAAGCTGATCTGTCTGTCTTGTATTTGCCATCAATGATATGTCTGTCCTGTAGCTGCCCTGTCTGGCCTGTTTGTTGCCAGTGGCGCTGATGGTGATTTCCACCACCCATTGGACAACCACTCAGACATATAAGTAAAATAAACGGGGTTAAACACGAAACTAAAGAAATCATGCCCTGGTGGTTGCAGACCCCAAGGGCATCATGAAGCTGTTCTGTATATAATGTATTTGTATGGTGTCTTGTGATTATTATGTCTTTTGTTTGTTGCCAGTGAAGTTATTGTTTCCTTCACCCATTGGTCACACACTTATACATATGAGTGAAATAGCATTAAGTACAGCTTTAAACCCTTAACAATCTATCCATTGCCAATATTTCGAAAGCAAAAATGTCAATCCCTGGTATCGACCGTAGCTATATATACCGACGCTCGCCTATATACATGTACTTTCAACTAGTTTTCTCGCTTTAACTCTCTATTCCATTCATCCTGCGATCTTTTAATAGATGCTAAGTAGAGATTCCACACTAATCTAATATGCCTACCATGACGGTACAAGGAAAACGATTTGTACACATAAAACAGTTCTCAATATGCACTGTTTATTTCTGTTTAAAAAACCCATATCGATATAAAATGAAGTCCACAAACGAAAAGTCAATAATAGCCTGTACAGGAAACGATATACTGCTAAAGTGACCTTAGATGCAGGGAAGGATGACTGGGGTAAAATGTATTCCCAAATGGGTTATAAATCAGATGAACAGTGCCTGAATGACAAAGATAATAATATAAACTATCTGTAAAATAAATCCCGTATTTTTCAGAATTTGTTTTACTGACTTACAAACTTGCGACTTTTCATACATGTTATTTGAGCTGTGACGTAGGCATGTCATAGTTTACTGTCCCATAATCGACGGTATGCATTTTATTGGCTGATGTTAATGCCAGATGGATGGCCCTCCCGGTGAGAGTAGCAATACTGTTTTACTTAGTACATGTGGAAGATTAACTTTCCAACTTAATCAAAACATTTAAGATTTTATGGTTATGCTAGTGTAAATTTTTGTTGGAATACACCGCCCTCATTTATGTGGAATACATGTAGGCTACCTTGAGCACGGTGTAAAACACCATCAATAAAGTTGAAACCTAATATTACTACTGATGCAAAGAAAAGGGCTCGACATTTTTAAAACTTACTGAATCTTAGACAAAAGTTGGCTTACTTTTGTTGTCAGCAGACTTTTGTCGTTTCAGATAGGCCTACCCTCCCCTCCGAAAACAGGGAAATCCCTAATCCGAAATTAAAGTATTGCCGGCGAATTCCCACTCTTTTTTTTTTAATACGAAATATTAATTTGTAAGTCAACTCTTCACCAGCGGTCAGCTAAAATTAACACCCGATCCGGCTAAATCATAATTCAAGATGATCCGTCTTCCGCTTTGAATATATGCTCGATAAGAGACTTCGATTCAGGGGCCCGTTTCACAAAGTGATCCTAGCTTGAACAAACTGTAATTCCTATACCAGCACTGGAGTCATAGTGTTGCCATGACAGTTACGTTCAACTTAAGCTAAGATCGCTTTGTGAAGCGGTTCTCTGGGTAGTAAATCAACCCAGATAACCCCGACCTTCCGCTGGTGGCTGGCAAACCAACCCTCACGCGGTCCGCGGGAATCGCACCCGCGACCACAGAGGTGAGGGGGATGTGGACCAGGCGCATAAACTCACTAGAGTGTACACTCTAGACTACTCCGCCACGGAGATAAGGCATGCTACTGTTAGCTGCTACAAGCTTTATAATAGCTTCAATATAGTACTACATTCAAGTCGATAATCAATGAACATTGTTATTAAAGTTTCGAGAATCTATTCAATGGAACGTTAAGCCTAGATTTATCGACACCTAGGCATTACTAATATTTATCTAATTTTCGATTAGTGATTATTTCTACCTTCAGTGTGTTATCTTGGAGCAGTCTGTCTCTGGATCGATATAAGCCTCCTATTATTTTCTATTAACAGCATTTGAATTTAAATATCCGTAAAACATAGTTCGATAAATTGGCGGTGTGGTTTAGAGTGTAGGCCCCAGGGAGTGTATACTTCTGTTCAAACCCCGCCTCTCACCCTACCCGCCTCTCCCTTAACATCTTCAAATTCGCGGGTCCTATTCCCGCTGACCGTATTATATGGTTTGTTTGTTTGTTTGTTTAATTGATTGTTCCAAAAAAATCAGCTCCTTCTCAACCCTCCACCCGTCTATTATGGGTTAGTGTGCTAGCTTCAATTAAAAGGTCACGGATTTGTTGAGATGTATACTTTTGTCCTCACACAATTATGCTGTCCAGCAATCTAAGGTTGGGATTGAATCGTGCTGATCTAACATCAAATAAAATCAATACAAAATAATTGCGGTTTATTAAATATTGCAAATCTAAAATCAAATAAAATAAATTAAATATAATGTGGTTTATTAAATCTTATTGAACAAACGAACTGAATAAAACGATTAAAATACATACGAAAAGGGTGCTCTATTTAACTCAAGAAGCACTGCATATAAAGTTACTGTTGTACATAGTGTGTTTGGGGACAACCGTGGTGCATCATTTTGGTGGTGCTTGTTTGGTCCGTCACACCGACACCAGCCTTATATTAATGTAATAGCTTAAAGAATAACTATAACGTAAATAAAATTACTTTTATCAATTTTAATATTCTTTAAATTAATCTCAATTTCAGGATTTTTGTAAATCGGAGGATCCACCGACAGAATCGGACAGAGACGTTATGAGACAGGGATATGATGGTGATCTTTCTGATCAAAAACCTTTTTTGACAGATCACATGTTGTGTGGGTTTAATACTACCGATGCTCAAACCTCTTCCAGACTCAGTCACGACCTATTTTTAGGTTTCAAATTCACTCGACCTAATCCGGAGCTTGAAGTTTCAACTCGTGAGAAACCTAACATTGTGGGCAGTGCCACAGATACCTGGCAATCAGACGTCAAACTCGAACCGTTGAGTGCGATAGCTCCAGCCATAACTGTGAAACAGGAAGGCACTTGTTTTCTAGGCACCAATCAAAATGTACCGCAAATTGGACTACAAAATATGCAATCCTGCTCAATACCTTGTTATGGTACTGTTCCAAATAGAGATTTGGTTACTTGTAAGAATGATATAGTATGTCCTTCTGAAAAAGGTGCAGAAAATTTAGCCCACAACACTCCCCAATCACTGTCAGTTACCACAATGACTTCTCCTGGTCGTGTTTCAGAACTAATTGCCGGCACCTCACGAAACGTTGTTAACGATCAAACGAGAGAAACGGAAATTATAAAAGTAAAAGCAGGAGTGATTCCCCCTAGTCATGTTTCAGAACAACTTACCTCGCAAAATGTTGCCAACACTCAAACTGAAACCGAAACTGTAAGAGTTACAGCTGGTGCGCCGAATACCAACCATAGTACACAAAACAGTGTTGCCATAACACGAACCGAACATGGATCTCGTCCCAAAAGATACTCTGCAATGAAAGCAGCTGCAAAAATAAAACAAGTTAAGAGAGAGGAAAGAGACTGTGATATAGGTATTTCTCGAAATAGCTCATCCCAAGATCCGGACTACAAGGGGTCCGACTCAATATCGTCAGACGATGACCTTGACGCAAGTGTAGAAAGCAGCTTGGGAGTACGATTTCAGTGCGGCGTTAAACGCAAATCAAGAAAACGAAGATATGTACTTCAAAGCAGGCCAACTGAAGAACAAAACTACAGTGTGTCGCATATACCACCTCAAAACAATCCTTCTGAAGCAGAAATGCGTACTGGTGAAGCTCTGCAAGGCTCACACCTTCCGACTCACTATTTTGTAAATCCTGGGAATGGGGCAATGAACAATATACCACCGATACACCCAAATATACCACAGAGATATCAAACTGTACCACAAGGATACCAAACTGTGCCACAGAGATATC
>JAVFBW010119864.1:0-15038 GCA_034783835.1 Mopalia ciliata
TCCCGTTCACCTAGTCAGGGTTTTTGTGCTGAGCTTATTTAAATTTAGACCTCGAATTGAATAACTCAACACCTCTTCCTTTAAACAGCTCGTTCTCACCTTAAATGCAATTGTTTGAAACATCTAAAAGTTCTCTGGCCCTGTTTGATTCTCCTCTTCAGGCAGCCATCTTGGTTTTCAATTGACGATCACGTGGTACGGGTATATCTAAAACTGATAAAATGACTGCACACGAAAAGAAGGATTTTTGTTGATTATATGGAAGAACAGGTGTGCCATCGGGTTTTTTCTTATCGGGACGAATTTTCTGAACTGTATGTCACTCTTTTAAAGATTAATTACGGACATTTTCCCAACAAAACAAAGGTCACCTTGAGCATGGCTATGATTGTGTCATTTCGTCTTAAGTTACCGAACTCTGAGTGCATGCTTACATTTATATTATTACTTCAAAAGGCTTTAAATATTTTCCTATTCTATCAGCTTAAAACTTCTTTGCATGAAAAACTACATTTCGGTGATTTAGCCCATGCACCTACTCGTTGATAATAGTCTCTTGTGATCTAGGGTTTTTTATTTTGTTTTTATGTATAACAATTTAATTCAATTTTGGTCATGATTGGATACGTTGGACTAAAACCGGACTTGTATTTAACTTATATAAAGAAATGCATCTCAAATGGACACAAAGTACAGCCAGACCATGTGGTAACTACTTGTTTTACTAGTGTAAACAGTATTTTTATTTCAGATCAGAAATTGGGATTGATGAACAGGCATAGCCTATATTAACATCATTCCCATAATATATACTTTTTACATATCTATCAATGTAAAACATGTTTTACTCTTAATTATAGGAACCTTGCTTTACCTTCAGCAAACATAAAGCCCACCATTTTAACAAATAAGATGAAAAATTAGTCCAGGTGTAAGTCAATAAGCCAATACGTTATCTCGCTTTGTGTAAACAATATAAATTTAAGCCGTTAATCAGATGCTTTCGCTATAATTTACTTATAAGAACACCTAATTAAGTGCAGTATAATTGAATTATAATAGCTCGTTCACTTATGAAGGAATATGCTTTTTTAAAGCATAACATATGTATATAACACTTTAAAATATGCCTGGTTGTTTTGCTGCATATTCTCTCTTTCACACTACACTTTCGCTATATAAGTGGGAAATAGTTAAGTACGGCGTTAAACAACCAATCATTACTATAAAACGTACATACCCAGTATTAAAAAAAAAAAAAACGCCCTACATGATGTTAATTGTGACTCGTATTGAAAATTGTTTTACTTTATTTACACAGAGTACCCCAAAGTGCAGTTGCCGCAAACATGAGGAATTCTGCAGCGCCGGTCAAGAAGTCAAAGTGCACAGAATTTCGTCCAGGAAAATCCCCAAATCAAAAGTTGATTATCTCCGCCAGGAAGGCCTGCTTCATCCAAAATCCATATTTCTTTGCACAGGCTGTGCCGATTATATACCATCAAACATTGAGACAGATATAGACAGTCTGTGTAAAAGGATTGAAGCAGGCCAATTATCCAAGGAACACCATCTCCAGCTCCTGGCAGCACTGGGCAAATCTCTGGGCACCGACCTCTTGTCGGCAGCAAACGACAGTCACCAGGAGGCAAGAAGAGGGCCCTTCACACGTGATTCCGCGTCAACGTAGCTCCAGGAGACCTTCCCAACAACATTGAACTCCTTCTTAACCCAGTTATGAGGATCCATAGGCTCTCTTCAAGACAATTCCAGCATACAGTTGTGTCTCTTGGTGGAAATTATCTGTCGATGCTGAATCCAAGTTTTATCGGGCAGCATTGGTTCATAATGAACACGTTATTGTATTTACACACGGGTAGCAAAGTCATGTCATCTGTCCTGAACTCATCAGGTCCATGTGGTTCGTATTCATCTGAAGAAATGGCTGAATTCTGTCCGACCAACCCATCCAGTGCCCCTCCTCTGACGCTATCGTCTATTTTGACAGCAATCAGATATTAACTCGCCAGTGGAGGATTCGGGCATATAATTCAGCCTCATTAAGTGTCATCACCAACGTAATGTACATCCTGTCCCTCATCCTGTCAAATCCTTACAATTGCAACCAGAACTCTCTCCTGTTGTATGGCTTAAATACAGCATAAACAATTTATCTCCAGATATTCTTCAAAAAGTCATACAGTGGGAGGAGTCTCTTCTTGATGTTTTTCGCCGTCATTGTCTGTTGTTTGTTCAAGAAAGATTGCTCCATGTGTCATCGTCCTCTACATCTCATCCTCCAGTGACTGTTCCCCTCCGACTTGCCAGTGATCCCTACAAATGTGTAGAAAACCAACACCCTGACGTTCCTCCAAAGGTGATCACTGGCGAGCCTTGGTTTGTAGATCCATGTTCGTTTGACAATGTTTGTAATGTCCTCGACCATATTGTGACCCAGACAGGAGTTGGAAGTGACCGGCAGTGGGTAGTTGTAGGGTGCGATGGCCTTCCATACAACCTCGCCACCAAACTCATAGACAATACCTACAAGTGCCCACATTGTCCAGCCACTATAACAACAGGGCTGGACGAGTTCCGGAAACACGGCACTTCAAAGCACAATGCCATCCTTGGATTAGAGTGCCGTAAATACCGGAACATTTTGCTGGTCCTTGGTCCCGGCCATGTGGAAATCAACATGATCAAAGCCCTCTTCAGTGTTGGTTGGGAGATCATCTTCAAGCCTTTGGCCCAAATGATGGGCTTCCGATCTCCCAACGCCCTCAACAGCTGCCGAAACTGCTACGACCACCATAAAGCATGGCAGCTGTTGGTCATAGGGCTGTATGCCAACACTGAAGAGCTCATCAGAATATACCGGGATCAAGATAGCTCTCCAACTCCTAATGGATTTCTTAATTGGTGTTCATCGTCTCGTGACCCCCGTGTGTTGTTCCTGTCTGAATTCACCTTTACTTATATGTTCAGTGTCTTTCTTTATCGTTGTGGTGTTCGTCGTAACAATTGTAATGTAATGTTAGCTGCCCGTGTGAAATTCGAACCACTTTACTATGGGGCCCATAAAACTACCTACCAACGGATTGCGCTGCAGGATTCTCTGGTGTATATACAGAGTCCGCCGGACCTAAAACACCTGATCTCCCAGACATACTCTCTTTCCGGACACCCGAGCCGAGGCGAGGGTGGCGATTTCCTCCTTGAAGCAGTGAATAGAAGGTGCAAGCGTTGGTTACCACCTGGTCTCCCCACCGACAAACACTGGACACGATGCTGTCGCACAGTCGATGAACTGCATCAGGTAAGCAACTCCACTTAGTTATCACTAAAGTTATCAGTCTATATTTTGAATGTCCTCAGCGACTAAAAATGATTTTATTTGCAGTATATCTATGCAATCAGCTATGGAGGAACATTAATTTTCCCACATAACATTTGTTTACAACGCTTCACACTATGGTTGTGTTGCGGTATTTTAATTCTTGGAAGGTTACGTCGCTGTCACAGCAATATAATAATATTAATCACTATGTTAAAGGAATCTTTACATTCCGAATTACCAAATACCAAATTTGTTGACAACAGACGCATTTTAACCGAATGGAAAAGCATAAATGGAATGTCTTTGTGGCACGGTATAGAAATGTCTCATTTTTGTGTAGCTTCTTGATATTATAATTTGCCCATTTGATAGAAATGCGTTTAAAATTAACAGCTATACCTTAACATGATTCTGAACACTTCGTTATTACTGTATCAATGTAGATGCCGCAGAAATTAAAGGAAAAAAAAAAACAAATCGGCATTTTGTTTTTTTTTAATTAAGTGCCACCCTATGTTGGGGACACCAAAATTTTATTTTTTTAAATGTGGATCTTGTCCCCGACATACCCAAACAGATGACATGAATCCAATAATTGCATAATTCAGTTTCACAGCCGATCCACACTGATTTCGCTGGATCGGCTGGGCTGTCATGCAAAATATTGCATTCACGGCATCTGTTTGGGTCATGCGGGGCCAAGTCCTCATTTTCTTGTGGTAGGTCGGATGGAGATGGAGACCGGTAGCCCTGGTCTAAAACTGGTCTAAAACTTCCCACATCCTACAAAAACAATATTTATGGAATTTAGCATGGTTGCTGTATGAATAGACAGTAGATAGTTACTGGGTAGACAATAAAATTAACCCTGAAATCGGTTTATTGAAAAAAAATAATAACTTAACTATAACGTTAAACTTTTGGAGAAATTATGTTGACGAAAGATTAACACCAGATACAAAATACGATTATATACTATATTGCTATATATTTTATTAGAAAAAATTACGACAAACAAAAACAGCCTCTTATAAGTTACTTACTTGTGTTGAATGTGAAGGTTGGGGTGATCCCAGGGCCCCGATCATTCCCTCCCCGACTACCTCCGCCTGAGGTTCAATGTCTTGGACCTCCTCCTCGGCCACATCTGGTGCAATGTTTTTTGGTAAATCTTCATGGGCTTCGGTTGCCTAAATAAAACCATATTTTTTTTATTACGACTGTTTTCGAAACTTATACAGCACAATAAAACTTTGTTAGCGTTTAACTTGATCCAAATGTGAAAATTTTAAAACACAATCCTCCATGAAAGATATTTATTTTCTCAAATATTTGTATACTTTCATAAATAGCCATATTTCAAATATGTTTAATAATAACATACCGGACTTTCACATTTGAAGTGTACAAACTTCACCTCCCCGGATGGGGATTTAATACTCAGGTAAATCTCGGCGCCCGTAAGCTCCTGCAGCTCCTTGGCCTGCAATATATATATATATATATACACACTGGTTGGAACATGCATACAAACAATTTATGCAAATGTTAACTGTTGTTAAAAACAGTGAGTTTATTATTAAATGTTTGTTATATTCGCTTTTCAGACAATGTCCGGTGTTATGGAGGCCACTGGAACCAACATACACAGCGCCTTCTCCACTGTTTCAGAGGAATCGTTTCCGGAAGAGATCTCCCTGTGGCGGAAAAAGCTGGAAGAATACCTGTCGGATTCCAACTCTATCATGTCCTCCATCAGTGGTGAGGAGTTGGATGAAGACATCCAGCTTTTTTCCGCCATCTGTAAAAGAAACAGGGATGTGTCTAGGAGATCACTGGCGGACTCCGTATCTACACCACCATTGCGGCCTGTCTTCATCCTCAAGAAGTCCCGCCTGGATGCAGCCAAGCCTCAGCACCAGACCAAGGATCAGCTGATGAGTCAGCTAAAAGACCAACTACAACTCCTGAGCGACTCATCAGCACCAGAAGATCTGATGGAAAGAGCTGAGAAGGCATCCAGGCTTGACAAAACCAGCCTTGTCGGACTTCTTGAGGATATTAAAGACTTTTTCTGCACCGAGGCAACTGTTCTAGAATAAAATGTTGTGTTTATATACAGCTGTGTTTTTTCTAAATTTATTTCTGTTATTTGCTCTTTTCGATCATTGTCATCATTACCTGATTTAATTGGACATGAACTCTATAAAAGTAATAGAGGGTGGTTTCCTTCACCCATTGAACTGGCACGTCGTCATATAAGTGAAATACCCTTGAGTACGACGTTAAACCCCAATCAAACACACAATCTATCGTAAATGACGTCATCACTTGTTAAACTGCCAGTAGGTAACTCAATTTCTTTAAGAATGTTCATTTGAAGTTTATTGAATGCGCGCCCATCCAAAAATTTTGGGGGAAAAAACAAAACAAAATTTTTTGGATGTTTTTTTGTGCTAATTCCATCATACTGAAGGTTATTCATTTCGAACAAGGAGAGGGTTGAGACATGAAAACAAGCTGGGTCCAACAATATGCGATGTACAGTGTAACACAAGACAACGACAGACAGGTTTTGTACTTTTTTTTACAATCTTCAAAACAATATAACACTACGAATTTTCGTTCAACTAATCATAAGTTATTTTAGTGAAAAAATCTTACTTAAATATGTGTACTTGATTACAACTTATTAAGCGGACAACTTTAATATAAACCAGACATTTTGAGTATAAAGGGTATAAATTTGTCTAATTCAAATCTGTTTGATTTTTCAAAATAAGTTTGCTTGTGATTTAACGTTTTACTCAAGGATATTTTAATTTTGACGACGGAGTGTCCAATTCACACTGTTTCTTGTCTAATTACGGTGGAAAACCGGAATAAAAAGAAACCAAGTAAAAAAAAAAGCCGCCGGAGCCACAGTCTTTGACTCACTCATATACCCGAGGGTCGACAGACTTACTCGCTCGGGTTAACAGTACATCAAAGTAGGAATAGAACTTAAAAAATGTCATTTGTGATATTAATGGTGTAATGTCGATATTGATTTAGTTTTTCATAAACATATTAATTTGTTTTCCCAATCAGACTCGTTAGACTAAGATTAAAATTAAAGTGGGTGGGGTGGGGTGTCAACATAACAAAAGAACTGTTAAATGAGGTGGATGGGGTTTTTTTTTGTTGTAAATAACGAATTGACAAATTCAATTCAGGGTTTCTTTAAAAATAAAAACAGAATAGTTAAAGATAAATATTTTAATAGAGTACACATTCATCTTGGTATGTGTCCTGGGGAACTTTCGGGATAAGATAAGGTTTGGTTTAGTGTTAGAGAATTATTTAGTTAACATATTTCATTTAAAATTGTAACCTTTTGGAAAAGGGTGTTTTTCCGCTTGTATAAAGTGGATCGAAGATCTCCACCACTTTTTCTTTCCAAGCTTATGGGCCCCGAGTGTTGCCTTTTGGCCGTGGCACGTTGGCCCTTGGTTTGTTTTCCTGGATTTATTTTATTTTTCACAAAGAAGTGTTCCTACAAAATTAATTCTCAAGGTAAAAATAAATTTCAATGTGGAATATGTTGCTTCAATTGCTTCCTTTCGTCGAGCAGGTAGTTGATAGAATAGGCAAATATTTTAAAGCCTTTTGAAGTAATAATTAAAATGTAAGCATTCACTCAGAGTTCCGTAACTTAAGACGAATCGACACAATTATAGCCATGCTCAAGGTGACCTTTGTTTTGTTGGGAAAATGTCCGTAATTAATCTTTAAAAGAGCGACATACAGTTCAGAAAATTCGTCCCGATAAGAAAAAACCCGATGGCACACCTGTTCTTCCATATAATCAATAAAAATCCTTCTTTTCGTGTGCAGTCATTTTATAAGTTTTAGATATACCCGTACCACGTGATCGTCAATTGAAAACCAAGATGGCTGCCTGAAGAGGAGAATCAAACGGGGCCAGAGAACTTTTAGATGTTTCAAACAATTACATTTAAGGTGAGAACGAGCTGTTTAAAGTAAGAGGTGTTGAGTTATTCAATTCGAGGTCTAAATTTAAATAAGCTCAGCACAAAAACCCTGACTAGGTGAACGGGAGAAAAGTGTAAATTTCGGAAATGTATTTCCTACCATGTTGTTGTTGATGTGCCTGGTTCACTTTCTTTGTAGAAATGAACCAGCAGCGTGGCAAACGCGCTTTTATACCGGCTTGTAGCTGCATCCAGCTATGCCTGTGTAGCTAGATGCAGCTATAGTAGCTGGTTGAAGCTACATAGCTGGATCCAGCTACTTTCCCCTACCTGATGGAAGAAGGACAATTAAACAACTTTTTTTTATTTTATTCAAGGATAACCAACAGGAACTAGTCCCATTTACCGGTGGGGAATACAACATTCAGATTGTAGGCTTATTGTTTACTAATTGATACTGTAAGTTTTACTTACATATATCTCAAATTGTTAATCGAGCTTTTCGTCAAATGTTGGGTCACATGATGAGCAGCTACAAAACGTATATAAAGGCCTAAAATCCGTTCAGCAATCTTGGCTTCGCATGTTGCCTCGCATCTCCACGTATCGCATCAACAAATATTGTTAGGTTAAATAGGTTTTATTAGCGGTGTAGTCCCACGACGAATACAATCCCACGAAGTATAAAATGAAGGCGAGAATGTTTCACTGTTACACCAGCAGGGGCTGGATTACCCAGCGGTATGGGGATGAAGTACAACGTAGCTCTGTTCTTTATGGCAAGTTGAGGAATGTTCACGGCAAAAAATAGACTGCATTTTTCATGGTTTATTTCTCGAAGTGCAATAAGGATAAGACTCGATACATTAATAGACGAGTAGAACAGTCCTTGAACTAGTAAACGATGTCTCATTTCTTTTATTATTATTATTATTATCAGAACCAGAGGAAGATGGAAAAACATATCAGCGTTACTTCAATTTATGCAAAACAAATCTCATTGTTGATGAATTTCAGTCATATAAAGGATTTATACAAGGTGACTCCAGCAATCACATTGGTGGGTTTTAAGGGTTCAACTCCAACTTTTTCATTGTATTCAAATACAGCAGAATAAAAAGTGGACAATCTGTGTCATCTAAGTGAAATACCCTTGAGTATGACGTTAAACCACAATAAATCAATCATCTTTTCTTGGCAACGGAGGAATCCTCTGACGACCGGTAATATGCTCTGAAGGCAGTCATACAATAAATCAGTCATCTTAACTAAGCAATGGAGGAACCCCCAGGACAGGTTATATGTTCTGAGGACAGTCCTACGCGTCTTAACATAGCAATGGAGGAACCTTTGAATGATGACAGGTGACATGTTCTGTGGAAAGTCCTAGCTAAATCAATCATCTTTACTCAGCAATGGAGGAACAATCTGAGGACAGATTATATGTTCTGGGGACAGTCCTGCGATAAATCAATCATCTTAGCTTAGCAATAAAGGACCACTCAGATGACAGCTTATATGTTCTGAGGACACTCCTACGATAAATAAATCATCTTAACGTAGCAATGAAGGAAACATTTAATGGCCGGTAATATGGTTAAGGGCAGGGAGCTTCCTGTTGTCCTGATGCTCTCGGATCTAAGAGAGGCCGTGGCTTAGTGGTTAGCGAGTGCGCTCACTAAAGCTTACTTCAATGTACCGTTCACAGGATCGAGTCCGTCTGTCGACCCTCAGGTACATGAGTGAGTCACACGATGTGGCTGCGGCAATCGCGGGGGTGTTTTTCAGAGGTTTCTTCCCGGTTTTCCTACGTGATTTGGCAAGGAACAGTGCGAAGTGGACAATCCGTCGTCATATAAGTCGAATACCCTTGAGTACGACGTTAAACCCCAATCAAACACTCATATATAATGGGGACAGGAAGCCGATCTGTTTGTGATGACTTTGTATTTCGTTCTATGATTACCCTGTATTTGATCCGTCGTTGATGCCAGCGGTTTCCCTCCCGTCTTCATTTACTTTAATTAGATAAAAAGCTATATTTCATGAACAACTTGTAAATAGGTCCGCCATTATACGATATGGCTCTGGGCCATTCAGACCCCTTCACAGAAGTGAAACTCTGGATTTTCTTGCATGAGCTTTGTTTTTACCGGAGCTTCGATTTTGGCTGTTAATTGCAAGAAAATACTTTGCTCATGGTTTAATTGGTTGCAATGCCCAAAGAGTTTAAATGTTTGGCTTTTTCACTTTTGTAAGTTTATTTCACAGGATCGATACTAAAAGGTCAAATGGGGGAAATGGTTTAGTGGTACACTTGTTTCACTGTTATGCCTGTAGCCTGGGTACTTAGTTTTTTTTATTATTATTATTATTCTTTGTTTCGTTTCACAGGAATAGCAAAAAGTTTCAAGCTTTAATATGATTAGAAGCAGGGATGGTCGAGTGGTACAGTTGTCCTCTACTAAGCAGGGAGCCTGGGATCGATTCCCGGTGCAGCCATGATAAATGGAGAGAAAAAAGTACAATCCTCGAGCGTGGTATTAACAAATATTATTGGAATATCAATTGATTGGTTTTATTTTATAGTTATTATTTGGTTTCACAGGATTGGCACAAAGTTCCAAGAATTAATGTGTGTAGATGCAGGAATGGTCAAATGGTACAGTTGTCTGACTGTCAATCAGGGAGCCTGTGTTCGGTTCTCTTGCACCTAAATACATTTAGGGGGAAAAGGTACCATTCTCGAGTATTGTAATTAACAAATATTATCGGAGTAAGATTACCAGTTAATGTTTTTTAACAATTATTTCGTTTCACAGGATTAGCTCAAAGTTCCAAGCATATATGTGTGTGGAAACCGGAATGGTCGAGTGGTGCAGTTGTCCGACTGTCAATCAGGGAGCCTGGGTTCGCTCCCCAGTGAAGCAGAAAAAAATACTTGGGTGACAGTTTAGTAGTTGCTGTATATAAGTGTTGAGAAGATCACCTAGAGGGGCGAAAAACAGAAAAGCGAAGTGGGGGTTTTAGTAAATTTTATTTTGAAAAAACAATTCGATACTTTACCAAAAAAAAAAACAAATAGAGTAATGTGCGACTCCAAGAAGGGTTAGCCTATAAATGCAAATTTGTTATTTCAGTTTCATATTTAGGCCCGTGAGCAGTCAAACCCTAATGTATTTGACTAAATATCTGATACAAATGAGAGAAAAGGCTTTTTCAATGCATAAGATAAGTATTTAGCCATATGATAAGATGCATAAAATACTGGTAAATCTTTCAATCATATCACAGATGTTTGTGTTTCAGGATTCAGATGTTGTCAGCACACGTGACGGCATACAAAATTATCACTACTCCGCATTGCTGACACACATTGCTGACACACATTATCAATTTATAATGCCTATAAAATATCATTTAAAGTTAAATCAGATAAAGCAAAAATGTAGGGTTTTGAAACATTCACCAAAAAATAAAATAGGCTGGAAGAATTTATAAAAAGCTGAAACGCCCAAGATGATTAGAGTAACGCTATAACCTATTTTCTGGTCGAGAAATCTAATTTTTATTGCTATCAGTTTGTTTTTTTTGTTTTTTTTTTTAGTTTTTTTTTTTATTTGTACTGGCTGAAGTAACTTTTGTCATTAACCCATGTTTATAGCAGCTCATCTACTTTGCGAGTAATGCTATCCTTCTGCACTAATGTTTTTTAATATTAGACTTAATTCCGCGTGGTAAAGGGAGAAAAGCTTTTAACGCCTATTTGTGATTGTTTTACAAATTATCAGGTATTTTAGAAAATAACACAAATATATACTGCTGGGAATAATGGACGCAATAGGATATTCCCGTGACTGTCCAAACTCAATCTTAGGCATAATGACTGATAAATTCCGCAAAATTATTGAAGTATTTGTCCAAGTGGCACCTCAGACATCAAATAAATACAAATTGATTAGTGTTCAACGCCCTGTTCAAAGGAATTTTTCTCACTCCGGCAAAAGCCACACTAACAACATAATAAAATTTAGTTTTAAACCGGTGGTGTAATCCTTAAGCATACTATGTCACTTTTTCATGAAGCTACATTAAAAAGCAGTGTCCAATGCAAGTCGGTCAATTTGTAAGCTTTTAAGGTCCGATTTTAAGGTTATACCACAAAACGTGTATACGATGTTAGTACAAATTTTGAGCGACACTTTAACCAAATGATCAATTGACTATTTACACAAACCAAAGATAGCATTCAATATGTCTCCGTAACTTACAACTTCCGACTCTTTTCTACAGTAATGAGTAATCAGTACTAATCACCTGTCCGTCGAAACCTATAAGTTGAAATTTGAGATTTTTGTTTACATGAAGTATGTACGCGGTATTCTTTGTCTAGAATCCCAGACGTTCTTTTTTTTAATTTGTTTTCACCTACAGTGACTTATGCCAATATTCGCTTTTTTTTTCTTCTCTAATTACATACATAATTAACTGTGAAACGGTTATTATAAGTTGTGGTAAAAATTGACTAATTAACTTTTTTTTTTTTTTTTAATTGGAAGTTAATTTCGTACTTAAGTTATTTCACTCACACCGCAAAGTGCCATCCCATTGAGTATGGGAGACCACCTTTGACAAGAAACGTTGCAATGACACTACAAAGCAAAATTTCTTCCTTCTGACCTTAAGCTCCGAGAAAACCAGGACAACAGGAAGCTTCCATCCAACTACACGCGCTGCTTAAAGTGCCGCTTCTCATTTTGGTAAATTTAGCGAAAACACTGCTTTTGTTAATAACATTATTGGAATAAAATTTTAAAGAGAGTACATTTGTATAATTGCACATGATGTACACGTGTCTGCTGCTATCAAAGCAAACCTGTATGTAAACAAGATAATTACGAAAGGAAATTTCTTCCAATAAAAATATTAAAACATTGGTTTCCAAGCAAAAATTTAAAACATTAAACCTTCCTGATTTCTGTAATCAGATAAAATAAATGTGTACTTGATGTCGGTAGTAGTTTGTTGAACACATATACTACGTTACTTTCTACTTTGGACGTTTCTGTTTTTTTGTTGCCGATTTTATAAAAATTTCTTGGTTTGTTTTTAATAACATCCACACGTAAAGCTTAATCTGGATTTTCTTTGCAATTATTTTATTATGGCTTTATTATTTGACTACTTCTCTGTGACAGAGCTGCGACAGCGAACGTTTTATAGTATCGATTGCATATATCGTGCCATGTACCGACAACACTGAATCATCGACACACCAATATCTGTGATACTTTTGACAAGAATCTGAGCATTTTATGACATACCTCACCAATGACTAAATACTTACCAAATTTCTTGAAAAGACATTCCCTCTCATTGCACATAGATATATAGCTCTCCATACAAATGTGTTCAGCCCCTTACTGATCTAAATATAAAACAGAAATATCAAATCAACATCTGTAGGCTTATCCTTTCTTGGAGTTACACATTACTCTATTTTACAAAGATCATGTGCGTAAAAAAACAATAAGTCAGACAATTAGCCAACAAATTCTGAGCATTAATTAAACAAAGGTTGAGATGAAAAAATAGTACATTTGTAAGCCTTGTGAAATCTTACACACTATAATTTAAATCTCTGCAAGTATTTGATCTTTTTCAATTATTTTTAAATTTACATAACTTAATTGGGGGTAGATAGAAGACCACTTTTTACAAATCCAGTCATGCACAATTGAGTATTTTCCTTCAAATATCGAGAGAAGAAAATTGTAACAGAAACTAGTTCGTCTTTAAAATTTCATTGAAATTGGTAGTATTGAATATTTTGAATATCAATTTGATTCTAATACAGCTGTTAAATCTTCTATCAACCCCTGGGGGCAGTTGTCCGAAAGACGATTAGCCGCTAACACCAGATTCAATTGCTAATGTCAGGTTAGAAATAGACGTCATCTAATAGCGGATTAAATTTAATAGCGATCGGCCCCTGATCAATTAGTAAATGGAATTAACCGAGTCACTAATTTACAATTTTTGATACAAAATAACACAAAGCTACTAAATTTTTGGCTATCTCGTCACTTTCTTACAATACTATTCAGTTTCTTTTCAACACTCTAATAATAAGCTCCACATATAATCCAATTTTCGCACAAAAAGAAACGATCGACATTCAAGGCCTTGGTCATTAATAAAAAATAATTTTGTAAAATTAATACGAATATTTGACTATTTTCATTTGTTCGAAACAATAAGATTTTTTAATGAAATTGCTTTTTTATATACTTTTGCTAAACATTGATGATCTTTTGCTTCACACCTCGGTTGCTCAGAGCACTATTACATGTAATCCTCTATTAGATGATGTCACGCAGTGTTGTAGGTCTATTTCTAATCCTCTATTAGTGGCTAATACTCTTTCGAGCAACTGACATCAGTTGGTCATCTTTGTACATATTTGAGGTAACTAGATAAAATAAAAAAACAATTGAAACATCTATCACATAGGATTACTCAGTCACACTTAACGATATCATTTTGTTTGGGCATTTTACTCATTAATGTGTCTGGCCCATATGTACAGGAACCCAAACTGGACACACGGACAAGATACAAGTACAAAAGACCACAACCAGATTCATGTTGGCCATTCCCACCAGATGTCGATTTCACAACAGTTTTGTACTTTAAAAATGTTGACCTCCCAAATGACCCGACCATGCTTAAGGGTATTTCACTTTACCACAGTGTAGTCCAACAATAATTGACACTAGCACAACAAAAATGTGAAGAGTTTCAATAATGTTATAAATACTATTTACTCCAGTGCAAAGTTAAGTCAGCATTGGTACTCTTTAAACAAACTGCCCTTAGCCCGAGAGCACAAATGACATAAAGTAAGACAATACTATTTCGGCATTATCTCCATATTTTAAGTTTTCAAATGTGTTTTGTTGAATCAGCCGGAGAATACAGGGACCTACTATAAGTTGTGATTTACTTTTGTGAATAATAATTTAACAATTTATCTTGGGAACCTTAAAACAGGTTGTTCCATTTTCTAAAGCAGTATTGACATGTAGAACAAGCCTTTTATGACTTCTTCAATTATTCTACATATGTTGAATTTGTTTTAGAATATGTTGAATTATTTTTACAAATGTGAAATCTTCACATATTTAAAATACATACTCAGAAAATAAATCAAATTATGAAATGTGAAACAGAATTTCACATAAGTTTAAAATACATATATAGAATAAATGTTTTCAGTTATGTCAAATATAAAAGTGATAAGAATTATTTTGTAGATATATTAAATAAATGCATCTAAGACAACAATTACAGATTTCTCCCTCATGGAATTACAAGCATGGCCATAACCACTTCAAATTTGTTTTCTAATTTTAAAAATAATTACAGTATAAGTTGAGCATTGGCTAATAAAAAATAGTTCAAAACTTCGTTTAAATGGCAGACAAATAAGGGAAACCTCACTTTGTCCTTGTTGTTTAAAATTTATACACTCTTCAAAACAGAAACGCAAAAGAGAATTTGAAAAAGTAGCTTATTGTTTTCAGACCGCACGACCAAATTCACATGTTATATTGATATATATTGGTTTCTAACGTCCATGTTAACCAAACCCTCGCTCAAACGCAACCCTCGTTCTGAGAACGCTGTTAATGGTCGTTTTTATCATGATCATGAAAATCATC
>JAVFBW010119875.1:0-15034 GCA_034783835.1 Mopalia ciliata
CACCTCAAACCTGATGGATAAAAAATAAAAGTTCTGTTCCTTAGAATTTAAGTCTTGACCTGTTCATAGTTTCTAAATTAATTGCCGAGGTGAAGTAAAAATTGCCGAGGATATTTCATTTTTTCCTCAGCAATTTTTTCCTGAGGAAAATATTCCTAATTAGCAGGGTTGCAGCGGCACTCTTGCTTAGTGCAGTTTGTTTGATGAGTATAAATTTCGTCTTTACTGGAGGACAATTAACTTTCCAACACTATCCAAACACTCAATTGGTTGTGCTAATGTCAATAGTTTTGGAATACACCACTGTTATAAAAGCGAAATACCTTTAGGAATGGTGTTAAACCCCAATTAGTCCTCATGATGATCATCCTCCTCTTATACACAACAGTTTGCATTCAGTATCTAATATAATCAATCTGTTGTTTTATTTTGTGTAGTTGAGTTAGTGGTGACATCTCTACCAGACTACTATGTGGAGAAAATGTTAGAGTTCTCAGCCAATCAGATTGAGAGGTCTGCGCACCTGGAGTTTTACCTCACCTGGATTCATTGTCTACTTTTTAATCACGGACCTCGATTAAAACAACGGTCACAGTCCATAATGGGCACTGTCTGTTCTTTACAGAAAAACATCACTAGAAAGTTTGAAGACCTCAGCAAAATGTAAGATTTGTTTTATCTCTGAGCAGCATCAAATAAAAGACTGGGTTGTTGGAGGGAGCTTCATGTTGCCCTAGTGCTCTCAGAGCTAAAGGCGAACAGGAAGCCAATATGTTTATGGTGTCTGTATTGCATCCTGTTATTGTCCCACCTTGTCTTTGTTTGTTGCCAGTGGTATGAAGGGTGATTTCCTTCACTCCTTGGGCTGGCACGTCAACATATAAGTGAAATACCCTTGAGTACGATGTTAAACCCCAATCAAAGAAACAAACAATCAAATAAAAGAAAAAATTACAGATATTCATGTGTTTTGTGAAATGGAGGGATTATAAAATTGACTGAGGTTCAAAAATAGATAGAAAATGTTGAATTGAAGATGGCACTGAGTGGGACCAATTGGTTGTAATAGTGTCTCAGATCTGCCCATTGGTCACTCTCATGGAATCTTGTGTTTACTCATGTAGGGGTCCACAAAGCTTCTGGGAAAAGTGTTCATCTAAGAAGTAACAGTCAGCAAATATATTGGTGTCTTGTACCATGAACTGACACACAAAGCTTGCTGCATCCGCAATGTTATGGTTAGTTTATGTGACTTCATTTGACTTCAAGGTGGATTCCTTCAATCCTTCAGCTGTATGGTTGGGAAGCAGCTTCCTGTTGGTCTCAGGTCTAAGGGGCAATATGAGTTGGAAGGTCTTTTTATTATGTCCTGGCTGGTCTTTGTTTGTCGCAAGTGGCGTCAAGGGTGGTTTTCTTCACCCATTGGATTGGCATTCCATGATGTGGGTGAAATAACTTTAATTCCAATATTAAACCCAATCAAGCAATAGTTTAAAGAGGCTTTGTGCTTATGGTTTCAAAGATGTTAAATGTACACACAATATTTATGTCAAATTTTCTGCCCTACAGATTATTATAAAAGGTACTTTTTATGTTAAAAGACAGATTAGTTTGGTACTAAATAACAATGTTTTCTTGTACATTATAGTTGTGATCACAACTGTTACTCAATACAGTATATTCTGTCGCTTGGAGAACTGAGGAAAGGGAGAGAACTCTTGAGGGAGAAAGATTCTGGATCTGAACTGGACGATGAGGAATCTGTAGATGCTACAGACAGTGAGATAGGGGAGGAGCTAATGGTCACGTGACAGAGAAGGAACATTACTAATGGTCATAAGATATAACAGTCGAAGTCATGGCGAAAAATGGCCACTTGACAAGTGGAGGAACAGAAAACTTGGATACACATCCAGTATTAATACTGAAATCATGGGAAAATAAAAGTTCTGTTGTTCACAGCTAAAGTATGACTCCCTGCAAGCAACACTTTTACTATTATTTACTAAACTGTGACAAGTTGATAGGTTATCAGAAGGAAAACACAAACTATAATTGTTTTACATTGTTATGTCATGATTTATTGATTGTTGTAAAGACAAAATGTTTCTCTGAGGAGCCTTCAGTTTTGTCTCTTTGTCGTAATCATCTGTGTGAGCATAAGGAATTGAGAACTAAGAACCAAGGAGTGTGGGACAGTCTTCCACTGTTTAACTGGGCTTCAGATATGGGTTGCCAGAGTAGTCATCGTCATGACTACTGTCTCCATGTTCGGATGAATGATCATGTGAATCCTTGTGCTCTGTTTTGTATGCATAATCTGGTGACATGAGCATGGGTACTGTCTCCCCAACCACCTCTTTCACGCTAAACTTTGGGTAAGCCTGCCACATGCAGTCCTGTGTAGGGGTGGGGCCACGGTACTTAAAATGCCATCTTTCACAACCCCTCTTAGAACAATAGCTGAACTGTTCATCTCTGGGATAATGAGCTCTTATATGGATTAACAGAATCCTGAAACAGTAGGGCAAATGTTAAAACAATTATCAAAGTGTTCATCAGATGGATAGTAAATTTTGATATTGATGAACAAAATCCTGAAACAGTAGGAAAAATATTAGAGCAATTATCAAACTGTTCATCAGATGGATAGTACTAAAGATTTGATATTGATGAACAAAATTATGAATCATTAGGTAAACTATTCATCTCTAACATAATACACTTGCTAGTTTTATGGAAGATATTTCTAGAGGAGTGTGTAAAATCCTCCTGGTAATAAATCATGGGTTTTGTGCACATCGTATTGCTTTAAGTTTTTTTTCTTGCAGTGGGCTAGGAGGGAGCTTCTTGTTGCCCCTGGTACTTTCAGAGTTAGGGGTCAACATGTCCTTGTCAATGTCGGTTTCTTTCTCCCAATGGGCTGGCATGGTGTCATCTGAGTAAAACAACTTTAAGTACTGCATCAAAACCTCAATCAATAAAATCTTCTTTATTTTTCCTCATATTTTCTGATATACTAATTAGTATATCATAAAAAAAATGTTTTGCTGAATATGGCCAAGATAATGATTAACTATTGAGGAAATACTGTTTATCTACAATTGAAAGTTGAGCAAAATTATTTCTATCGGAAAGTTTGATTATCACATATATGACTTGCCCTGACTCCGTATCATGGTAAAACTGATCCCTGTTGTTGAAAATCTCCTCCATGCTGCCTGCTGGGTAGGACTTTAGGGTTTCGATTATCTCCCCTTCGTGTGTCTCTAACTCCCAGAACACGTTGAAGTCCGGCAAATCTTTAATACAGATACCAATGGTGGCGTATTCATCCCTGGTAAAAGATACAAAGTTAAAAATAATCATCTTCATTTATTGTTTGGCCCGCCATAGCAATTCAATGTACTGCTAAAAAAATCGATTCTCCTTGTCCACCTCTGTCCTCTGGAGGTACAAGGGGGTCACGGTGGCTCCCTCAATAACGGGGTGGTTTTTATGAGGGTATTTATGAAGTTTTTCCACAGTATTTAAGTAAGACAGATCAAGAAATGGACCACCCGTTGTCATGTGAGTTAAATACCCTGGAGTACGAAGTAAAAAGTACAAATCAAACAAATCATTTATTTATTTGCTTGGGGTACATATGTCCTATCTTAGGAATGTTAAACTGCACATGTATGACTCTAACCAGTATTTTCGTTTCATTCAACTGTCACAAAACTCATTTAAACTATCAAGTCTGATGATAGCTTTACCAGTTCATTAGGGAAAATAGGTGCTTTAAAATATCTATTAACGCATGGAGACTGAATTTGTATATTGTATCTTATATGCTCAGTGTGATTTCTGTCATTTATCACTCATTAAGTGTCGTTAACAATTTAGAACGCTTTATCGCACAATTGTGTATATACGTCCTATATAACCAGGGCCCCTTGAGGCATCTATTATACAAGAAGCCAAGAAATGGAGGATATTACACAATGAGGTTTAAATACCATAAATGTTGCTCGAGTGAGTGTTTGAAAGAGATAACCCACGAAACGCGAGGGTAGAGCCCGAGATCTGGACCCTCTCCTCATTTCCATGTACCTCCCTCCCCCATTATGTAGACAGATAATCGATCAATGACAAGAATAAACACGTATTTGGCTTCGATTGCCCTACTGCAAATTCATTGTCTGTTGTCATTTCAAATGAAATGAAATTCGCGCTTTAGTTTTTATTTGTTCGGTTTACTTACTCCTCAAAGTTGACCGGATAGAAGATGAGGTCATGAGGTAGACTCCACCCCCAGCTCATCATGTAACCCTTGTTCTTGATGATATTTGGGTGGTATTCTGTTCTCAGCGTAGCCCTTTCTCCTACGGGTGTACCCTCTAACTGGAGCGGATGATCAGGCGCCCCATTACGCCATATCTTTAACTGTTGGAACTTTTCTACCAGCGCCCTCACAAAAATCTAATAAAAGTATACAATACGAATATTAGAATATTGTCAACTGTTTTGACAGCAAATGTATATATAACCGATCCGTTTGAAGGATGAACTTTCTGTTGGTGAACATGGCGTACCTATGTGCCATTTTAAGGCTTAGGTATATAGTTTAAATGAAAGTATATATTCATGGAGGTGTATGCTTTATACTCATCATGTCGTAACAGTATTATAAAAAAAGTAATGCGCTTGTTTTTGTTTGTGGTTTTATGGTAAGGAGTAAAAGCAATAGGCCTACATTTCGAATGAAATGAAGATTGTAAAATTTAAAATGAGTTACGACAGACCGATCCGTAGTCTCCTTTACAGATCGCACACGAGCAGTCTTTACTCTGGATACATCCCTCATGTCGTGTGATCCAGTTATCTTTGTTCATGATATAAGATCCGGGGTATCCGGAAAGACTCCCGTCTTTATCGAGGAGAATCCGGGTCTTCTCGCCATCTGTCACTGGAGTACGGCCAATAGAAAACCGGGTCGTCTGTCAAATAAACAGAAACAGTTTCCTAGGGTTCGTATTACGAGATGGAATGAACCAAAGAAACTCATGTAATGTACACTGTATGTCGTTTTTCAATGTCAATCTCTCATTTTTTCCTTTTGGTTTTCCAAAAATACCTTTGCGTACGACTTTAAACATCAAGCAAACACAAAGAAAACGTTCTGCGTCAAAAAATAATCCATTGGTTTCTTATATGTTATAGCTTTTACTGTCTATATTATTGCATGTCAAACGCTTTCATAACATCTAATTCCCTGCCATCCAAACAATTACCTCTTCTCCAAATTTGAGATCTGACACGTAGCTGAAGACACTCATATGACCTTTTGACTCGACGCCTTCCATGAATGTAATGGCCGCGTCATTCTCATAAAACTCATAGAACGTACAGTTCTTAACGACTACAGGTCCCTGGAAAAACTGAACACCATCGGATCTGAAATAACATAATTGTGAATATAATGGAGTTAATAACATTTAAGCCAAAACACATGTCATTGGAATAGACCAGCCGTCAGGAAATGTTACGAATTCTTACATAATCTTGTAAGATTTTGTGCTTAATTGATTATTTTTGGAATACTAATATTGTTCTACCTCGCGAATTGGAAAAATGATTATGTGAACTGGTAATCATCTCCTAAAAGAGGATCTACATTTAATATTAAAAATCTTCAAACTTATCAATAACATTTTATATTTATGAAATGGATCCAAACCGCAAATTACATATGATGTGACAAAACCATCAAGAATGCTTACTTCTTATTGCTGGTAGCATCCCGATGTCCGACAAGAAGACACTTCCTGACTTCCTGGTGAGAACCTTTGTCATAAGGGAACGATTCCGAGCTGTTAGGACAAACATTCAATTAAAGTAAAACTGAATTAGTTTAATACCTTATTAAAATTGCTTCGGATTTACTACTGTTGGTGTACTTTTGGAGAACACTGAAATTTAAGAGTAAAATAAAGGAGCCTAAGATGAGATATGTTACTCAGTAGATTTTTGACGTCTAAATGACTTTCATTAATGATAGCTGTTTGAATACAGATATGGTTACGGTATTGACTTACCTGAAGAGTTGGATGGCGGCCACATTGTCTGAAAACCTGCAGTGAAATAACATATATTTTTTAAAAGTAACATAACCTATACATATCCATATAAAAATCAACTCAGTTGTTGAGTAGCGTATAATTATGCAGATGTTGCTATACAAATAGTTTTTACAAAACGTCTTCTGCATGTTAGGCCTGATATGATGGCGAAAGGTAAGGTAAAAATGCCTTGCATTAAACTGATAAATGCGGTAATCCCTAAACAAAACTAATCCATATTTAAAAAGGTTTTGTAAAACGGAACTCTCCTGGACGCGATTGTAGCATTACGGCATTTGTTTAAGCCTGCTACAAATACTGGAGACCGGGTGGGCACGCCAAGATAGATCGAAAGCCCACACACCTGGGAGACACGGTGGAAACACCAAGATAGGCCCCTGACCGGAAGCCCACATCAACCCAGTTGGCCGGACTTGGTCCATATTATTGCGATATTGGACCGTTATCGTCTGTGCTATATAATTTAATCCATAACAAACTCAGAACCAGGCAAATTTAATAAATGCGGGTTAAAAAATTTGTATCGGATATGTTTTGTCGATCGTTCACTTGTGGGATTAGGTAAACCACTCCATATTGGAATAATTAAACAAAAGTTTAAAGGAGTCTAATATATATACAAAAAATGTAACTTAATTAAGTTTACACGTCTAGATTTTGGAGTAGTATAGAAAACAGACAGAAAGAGCTGATTTCGTTCAGTCCATTAAGTGTACTTCAAGGGACAGACGCTATAAGTATACGCTTAGTGAATGAGTGGGTATTTGTGAGCATTTTGATGTGTGCGAAACTTCCATACAAAATAGGATAGACAAATACATTTGAAAACACCGACTTGAGCGACGAAGGGCGAAGCGTAAGCCCATAGCTGTTTTGTTTTGGTATACCGCGTCAATGGGTCAAGTGCAATGAGCAATGTGTTTAGTATCCATGTGTATTTTATAATTTGTAAGTAACTAGACATGCGCAGCAATGTGGTTAGCTGATTGGTATAGCGGCAGAAATGTGTCTACAGCCGCCATTGTTTAAATGTCAGCCCCCATGGCATTTGATTAAAACCGGAAGCGGGCTTATACCTCCATGCCTTACCTAGCCTTCAGCCCGCTTGGTCATAAACCTAGTACCATTTTGGATGTGCAGGCCTAAATGTAGTGATATATGTTAATACAGCGTAAATTGTCGGTCATAGCAAGACAACCTCTATAAATACACTGGGACTATGCTTTGGTGTCGTTCAGCTGTATATCAATCCAATGGATTTTTTAAAGATACCAGTCACACAAATCAAACAAACAAATTATAAAGATACTAACAAGTTTAATCATTTTTAAATGAATAAACTGTTCAACTTTATGTTGACCTACATAACCCATTTCAAATTTGCACCTTAGGCTTATTGTAAAGGAAGAGCACATTGGTCACTTCCTGGTAAGACAGTAATGGTGCGTGTTTATCCCAAAATTCCCAGTCTGCGTTTAAAAGCTAGATGGTACTCGATAGTTACAGTTGATGGTTATTTTTTACGTTGTATTGGACTAGCTAACTTTCGATAATGAATAAGAATTAAAACCAATCGCAAAAGTACCAAATTAGCGTTATTTGATCGCAAATGTTCCGCTCTATTCAATGCTCAGCTTAGTTTTAATGATTTGATGTTTTTATTTTCCATACTTGGAGTCCGTGATCAGTAAATCTCCGCCCCGTGCCTGTACACCCTGGTTATTCATGAAAGCTGTGAACTTCTCTATCTTGGCAGTCACCCGAGGTTTAGAGAGATCACGGTCCTTGTGAGGTTTATACCTTAATAAATTTAAACACAGAAGCCAGATTCAATACAAAACAGATACACAATATGCTGAAAGTCCGTTCATATGTATGCTATGGTCATCTAAATGCAACTTTAATTTGTCTAGTATTACTGATACGTTATAACAAAGGCATAATTCTGATTGTCTTAAAACGTTCATAAGAATGTTATGTCAGTTGATGGTTACTTTATGCAGTAACATGTGGAAATATTAGATCAGTTGAAAGGTGTGTTTTGGGGTTTTACGAAATTATTTGCAGATAAATGAGTTTAAATATGTTTTGAAGAAAAACAAATAGTGCATGAAATACAGTTAGAGAGGATTAAACGCTGGTAGAGTTATTTATTGAATACTAGCCAGTCTTGGTCAGGTGTCTATGTATATTAAGTTATTATTGTCAATCATCCATACTACATTGGTCTGTGTGTTATTCATGAAATAAACAACAGTACGTCAAACTCCGATCCGATTCTTTAATTGAAAAAATAGGTTCCTAGTTTAGCCTTTAGTTTTTCATATGAAAACAGAGATAATTTTTTTTCTTTTTGTTGCATGCAGTTTCACGAAATCAGTAGGTAAATAACTTTACCGGGATTAATAAACCAGGTTAAATGTGAACTTACTGAGCAGGAATTCTGGCCAAATACTCTTGTGGTTCATACTCAGAGCTAACCGTGGTCTTTACGCCATCATCGATGTACAAACCATACTGAAAATAGAAACAGCTGGTATTATATACAGTTTGACTGGAATCCTCTCCTGACAGGAAATACCTGGAAAAGATTAGGCCTACTAATACAAACCTGTAACGACTAAAGACAAAGATATTGTTTGAGGTTATTTCGCAACTTTATAACTATATATATGACCGCACCATGACCACTGGCACCTCACTCGCAAGTCTAGTAAGTGTTTGAAAATAAAAGTACTGTCTGTTTTTTCGTATAAAAGTTTTGGACAAATACATTCGAGAAAAATAAACAAATAATGAAGAAATACAAATGTAACCCCAAAAAAAATGATGTACGATGTGTACGTTGGAACATAAACCGGTCTTGCAATGGGCAATCCAATTAATAAGACTTGTTTTTAAACACGAATACTTCTGGTTATAAGAGCGCAGCAGCTAAACCAGTGATCTACTTCACTGAGCTCAACCATGTTCAAATATGAATCTAACTGCTGTCTCATTGACTGATTATCACTGTTGTGGTCATGTGGAGGCGTCGGACGTATCCAGAGAAACTATAGTATACCAGCCAAAACATGCGCTGTTACAAACGGAAGTATTAGTGTTCAGAAACGAGTCTGAAGAGTTTAGAGTCGGTTGCAAGACCTGTCAGTGTTGTAACGTAAAGGATGGATATACACGATTTTTTATATTATTTTTTTAAACAATTTTATTCGTTTACTTTTTGTCTAACTTTCTCGAATGTATGTGTCACACACTTAATAAATCCATAGAAAAGAAAAACAACTTTGGCATACAAGCCATGCGACCGTCACAGCATTTATTCACATCATTTAAACTATACAGTATATAGAATACATTAAACTTAGCTTGTACGATCAGAGCCTTTTCTTAAACAACTTTCGTGAAAGTGCATTTGTAATGTACACTGTCTTATCAGGACTCTTGAAAAGTTATGCACTGAATATGGTCATCTGGGAAGTTTTTAAATGACTTACGATAACAGATTTGAAACTTACATTACTGGAATGTGCTTTGTTGTTGTAGAAAGTGCCCATTGGTGTTCTGAGCGATGCAAATGGTATGAGAGTACCTGGCCCGTACTGTGTTGGCATCTCGTGGAAAATAAACCAAAAACCCGCTTCCTAGAAATTGAGGGATATATATACTCCGATCCGTCTACAGTGTCACGTTATAGCAGTTCAAAATAAACCATTGACTTCGATAACAATAGATTTTAGTACAACTAATATACGCAACATTAAAAATGCAGCCGTTCTTACGTTTGATCAGATGTATATATCTGCTTCCATTTGGCTGTAATATCTAATACACCAGAAAAAAAGACCGTAGGGGTCACGTAAAAGATGAAAATGGAAGAAAATGGTCTTCAAAGTAATCTTTGTCTGTTTTAATATTACTATAGCCAGTCCCAGTTGTTTATTGCTGGGCCTATTTCATATACCAGCTGTGCATGTTTTATTGTTGATATGCTTGGTGAAAGGATAATTTCTATAAATTCTGTATTCAAAGCATGCATGTTTTATCCTCACCGCACTGCCACCAGCAGCATTGTTGATGAAGTTGTTATTCGGGTGAGCTATCCAAAACGTCGACACTGCTCTGTAAAAGGAACACATGGGAAGATTTTCAAGGAAGGCTATCAATTTTAACCCCTTATTACGTCTCATCAACAGATGGAACACAGCAATTAAAAAAAAATGTTAAGGTTTGTTGAAATAAACAATAGTATTCATCTGTCACAGAACAATGGGTGATGCTTAAATCTACAAATGCCGCGGGTTTTGATGACTTTTGATATGATCCCATACAACTTTTTGGGGGAGGGGATGTGGCAGACTCTCTAGTCCTTGTGCTGCTGTTCCTGTGTTTAGATCAACTCACTGAATAGCTCCAGACGAGTGAGAGAATGATCTGATCCATAATTTACACGTGTTGGCGAGCAGCTATAGATATACAGTCGATGTGACGCTAAATGACTACTTGTTTACTACTGTGAGAACAGAAAGGAAGGTTTGAATTGACTGATATGTTTAATCAGCTTTTAAATTTTGTTTCTTATATATCTCCCGGAGCCGTCACTCTTAAAACCGATATTTAAGTGTAAAAGATCGATGAATAAAACAGATCTAAAACTAAAAAAAAATGTCAGTAAAAGGGTAACTAACCCTAAGTCCGATCCCCCGAATCAATAAAAAAGAATGAATTCAGAAAAATAAGCTATGAATTATACAAGGACACATACATATTGTCAAACTCAGAAAAACATGGCGGCGGAGTTCTTCGTTGACTGTTGTGTAGGCAAATAAATTGTTGTGATTCGGGCGTTTTGGTAATATATCTTGACCTTTAATTAGCAGAAATGCAAAATAAACTTGACTGTTTTATTGCGCGTGATTTTCTGTTGCAATGGCTTGTTTTTATGCTATTTACAGGTGACGACAAATTCTACATTTAGACCTTGAACTGTAACTTATCTATACTGATATGGAATGCTCAATTGAGGGAAGAAGTTGAACTCACGTGCACTCATCAACGTCTGGCATGTAGCCGGGATGAACATCAGTTAATATGGACTGACACATGTGAGCATTCCTGTCAGTAGGAAGGAGGGTCCCAGGCCGCGTGACCAGACCTAAGTTATGTGTGAACGTGTTATTCTGCTCATTACCGTCCTCCAAGAAGAAACAGTGACCCAGAGTGTCATAGCCAACGACATCTTTCACCTACAGAATGAAAACAAGACAATGCCAAATAGTGTCATATCCAAGCACATCTTTGGAATTCAAAATGAAAATAAAATAATGCCATATGGCATTGTATTCATGCAGCTACGTCTTTAACAGAATAAAAAAGGCAAAACAGAATGAAGATAAAATAGTTTCTTATCGTACCACAACAAATAACATATTTAACTCACAGAATATAGCTAGAAAACAATTTATCATTGCAGCTAAACAAACTACATAATTGACTCACATAACCACAATAAAACCACTTCCCATCGTGCCCAAACAAACTACATCATTCACTCAAATATTAACTATAAAACCACTCCCCATCGTGTCCAAACAAACTACATCACTAACTCATATATTAACTATAAAACCACTTCCCATCGTGTCCAAACAAACTACATCATTAACTCATATATTAACTGTAAAACCACTTCCCATCGTGTCCAAACAAACCAAATCATTGACTCAAATATTAACTGTAAAACCACTTCCCATCGTGTCCAAACAAACCACATCATTGACTCATATATTAACTGTAAAACCACTTCCCATCGTGCCGAAACAAACTACATCATTGACTCATATATTAACTATAAAACCACTTCCCATCGTGTCCAAACAAACCACACCATTGACTCATATATTAACTATAAAACCACTTCCCATCGTGTCCAAACAAACCACACCATAGTCTCATATATTAACTGTAAAACCACTTCCCATCGTGTCCAAACAAACCACACCATTGACTCATATATTAACTGTAAAACCACTTCCCATCGTGTCCAAACAAACCACACCAGTGACTAATATATTAACTGTAAAACCTCTTCCCATCGTGTCCAAACAAACCACACCATTGACTCATATATTAACTGTAAAACCACTTCCCTTCGTGCCCAAACAAACCACATCATTGACTTATATATAAACCATAAAACCACTGCCCATCTTGTCTTTAATAACAAACCACACCATTGACTCATATATTAACTATAAAACCACTTCCCATCCTGCCTAAACAAACTACATCATTGACTCATATATTAACTATAAAACCACTTCCCATCCTGCCTAAACAAACCACATCATTGACTCATATATTAACTGTAAAACTACTTCCCATCCTGCCTAAACAAACCACATCATTGACTCATATATTAACCGTAAAACCACTCCCCATCGTGTCCAAACAAACCACATCATTAACTCATATATTAACCGTAAAACCACTTCCCATCGTGTCCAAACAAACCACATCATTGACTCATATATTAACTATAAAACAACTTTCCATCGTGCCCAAACAAACCACATCATTGACTCATATATTAACTATAAAACCACTTCCCTTCGTGTCAAACAAACCACATCATTGACTCATATATAAACTATAAAACCACTTCCCTTCGCGTCCAAACAAACCACATCATTGACTCATATATTAACTATAAAACCACTTCCCATCGTGCCCAAACAAACCAAATCATTGACTCAAATATTAACTATAAAACCACTTCCCATCCTGCCCAAACAAACCACATCATTGACTCATATATAAACTATAAAACCACTTCCCTTCGTGTCCAAACAAACCACATCATTGACTCATATATTAACTATAAAGCCTCTTCCCATCGTGTACAAACAAACCACATCATTGACTCATATATTAACTATAAAACCACTTCCCTTCGTGTCTTAACAAACCACATCATTGACTCAAATATTAAGTATAAAACCACTTCCCATCGTGCCCAAACAAACCACATCATTGACTCATATATTAACTGTAAAACCACTTCCCATCTTGTCTTTAATAACAAACCACATCATTGACTCATATATTAACTATAAAACCACTTCCCATCCTGCTTAAACAAACCACATCATTGACTCATATATTAACTATAAAACCACTTCCCTTCGTGTCCAAACAAACCACATCATTGACTCATATATTAACTATAAAACCACTTCCCATCTTGTCCAAACAAACTACATCATTAACTCATACATTAACTATAAAACCACTTCATATCGTGTCTTAACAAATCACATCATTGACTCATATATTAACTATAAAACCACTTCCCATCGTGCCCAAACAAACCACATCATTGACTCATATATTAACTATAAAACCACTTCCCATCGTGTCTTAACAAACCACATCATTGACTCATATATTAACTATAAAACCACTTCCCTTCGCGTCCAAACAAACCACATCATTAACTCATATATTAACTATAAAACCACTTCCCATCGTGCCCAAACAAACTACATCATTGACTCAGATATTAACTATAAAACCACTTCCCATCGTGCCGAAACAAACCACATCATTGACTCATATATTAACTATAAAACCACTTCCCACCGTGTCCAAACAAACCACATCATTGACTCAGATATTAACTATAAAACCACTTCCCATCGTTCCCAAACAAACCACATCATTGACTCAGATATTAACTATAAAACCACTTCCCATCCTGCCCAAACAAATTATTTAAACGTTCGAAATATAGCCAAAAAGTGTCGACCAGTAATATAACCAATCACATTTCTGACCTATATGGGGAAAAATAAAATATGTGCCTTACTGCTTTATGATATACACTTTTTCATTATTTGTTTTAAAAGTCACACTTTTAATTAGCACAATGTATAGGGCTAATTCCTCCGTCTTAGCCCTACGTCCCGCCTATTTCAACCCATGGGGAAGGTTAGAAATTGATCCGCCGCTGTGGCCGGCCTCTCAAAACATATATCTGATTTTTCTCAGATTTTTTGCATAGAAAAATCACAATAATCAAATTCCTTCTTTCTTTTCTGAAGTTTAAATAAAGTTTTATTTGAATTTTTCACCCGAGTTGACACGTATAAGTTATCTCCCTTTGCAATAATAAGATTCAAAACCGTCAAAAAAGAAATGTTGCAAGTAAGTAAAATACTAATCAATGGTTTTCAGTGTATCTAGAAGAAATCAGAGAAAAATCAAAAATAGTGTTTTTGAGGCCGGCCATAGCGGCCTATCGATTTTCAACTTCCACCATGGGTTAAGATGGGTTGTGACGGAGGACGGAGGAATTAGCCCTATACATTGGGCTAACTTTTAATGTGTTTTTGTCCCTCTCATATTAGGGACGCATAACAACACACTTTAGGATAGTGTTATCTGTTTTCACACTGCGGGGGAGGCTGCTTGTTTGTGTCCCAAGAAACATGTAAAAAAAGTTGCACTAAAACAATGTAAAACTATGTATCGGGATAAATATGTGAAGACTCGTAGAACAGTCGCATTCTTCACAGAACAAAAGTATGGCGGGAAGTTAGATGTCTCCAAGACTGTCTGCTGGTATATCATCTATCCTGAATCCCAACTCCTTAAGGAAATTGTGGTACAATTAAAACTTACCTCCGCACTACTGGTACCATGTACAGTCACACAGCGACTAAAACAGTTATGTATGGAGAGACTTTTAGCGTACACCCGATGATTATATACATTTGGATCTGCCACATCTCCTAAAACGTGGAAGTGGATAGGGTATCTGGCCAAAAACATCTGTTGTCCCATGTGATAAACTTCAAAGTTCTCCAGACGGGCACTCCTGGCTCCCATTAAGACCTACAAGTGGGCAA
>JAVFBW010119886.1:0-15034 GCA_034783835.1 Mopalia ciliata
ATATTCATGTATGTATGTTTGTATATTTTAATTGGAGTTTATATAATACAACATATTCATATTGAATTGATTTTATCTGCGAGACTAAAATAAGTTAATTGAATTTGTCAGGGCCAAATCCAGAAAAATAAGGAAGAAGCACTATATAGCTCGAGCGCAGTTTCTTTGGAGAGAGTCCGGGGGAAACACTTTTTTTCAGGACTAGTAGTGTGCCTAAAATTAGTTTAGTCTTGTCTTACACCTTACAGTATATCAGCACGGTCTCCTGGGTTGTATGTGTTTGATAACAAAATAAAATAAATTATTGACAAAAGAAAAGATTTTGAATCCTAATTATAAAGTCCCTATCTATAGGTTCTACTATAACATCTACATAAAGTATAACGTATTGATCGGGAGAAATCCACACATTCTATTTTAGAATGTTTTTCGATCTGATTGGCTAATCAGGTGATAAGCAATTTCTTAGCAACGTGAGTGGATTCACTACGCGATTTGATTGGACGGTTTTATTGAAATAGTATTGACCATTTTCATCAAAATATAAAATAATGCTCCACTTCTCAGTGTGGGAACAAATAAATTAATTTCTTTTAAATATTATTCTTAGTTCTTAAATAAGTTTCAGGTAGTCGCAACATGTGGACTACAAGACGAGCTTGGCAGAAACACCAATTCGTCATTCGGGATATTGTATACTAAAACTCACCCATGATGTTTTAAACTATTTCCTCCGTTGTAAAATTATTGTTTGCTTTGTACAGATGTAATGGAACAAGGCCAAGAGGTTTACACTGACGCCTATCAAGTTTTCCTAATCCACACATTAATGACACCCCCCTATTCCTTCGTATAAACTTTTCCTGGTGCATTGAATGTTCATTTACTTTGGTGCATAGTGTTAGACAGCCAACGGTTCGCATGTAGCTGCAACGGTAATCTCTCATGTCGGACGATAGATGGGTCATTTCAGATGGCCTATTTATATACGTGTTTATTGTTTTTGTTTGTGATGATATTATGACGTCAGTGGAGCTATATTATTATTTAATAAAATTTGTATTATTTACAACAAATGTGGTTTTACCGAAGAAACGGGCTTGTTTGATGTGGGTTATTTTTTTTAACATATCCGTGGAGTGCTTTGGTTGATTTCCACGCATGCGCGCAAAATATCCGTCGGTTAACATTACACTTTTTCGTGTAATATTATTGCTTCCATTCACCTCGCGATAACGGTAAGGAAAGTGTCAAAGTGTGTTCCAACATGGGGCATCTCTCAGCTGGGTGAAGGTGACTTCAACTTTTTAAGCTTTGCAAAGAAAAATAGCGCCATCTAGTGCCTGCGTACTGGTATGCTTCCAAAGGGAGGTTACCACCAATGCAGATATTGTTTTAAGTCATTACTTAAGAAATACTTAATTGATTATTCCTACCGTTATATTATCTGATTTACACAAACATGGTCATCTTTAAAATTATTTTATTGACCTTAATTAATTCATTTATGTCTATATACTACCATACATCATAGATCTGTGTTCCTTTTGAAAATTCATCTTCCAGCTTTTGATTTTCAAAGCTGAAAGATGGAAAGCTCGACATCGCTTCTTACTTCAAACTTCCGAAACAAACTTAGTAAAGCTTAAAGTAAGTATATATATATATATGTGCTTTTTATTATTGACGTGATGCCGAAAAGCAGATACAAAGTCGTAAAACGGTAAAAAGATTAAAGCTGGAAGCGATTGCAAAATAAAAACGTCCTCAGCTTTTCATATTTTCATCTATGTTGGTAAAAGATGAGAAACTGAAAAAGGTGATGAGCTTTTTAGCTTTGAGTGTGAGCTGAAATTCTCAAAAGATCGAAGCGATGTAGAGCTTCCCTAATTACAGATTTGTGCGAAGTTTGTTTCCGAAGTTACAAGTAAGAAGCGATGTAGAGCTTTCCATCTTCCAAGAAGATGAATTGTTAAAAGGGACACGGAACAATTTACACAACTCTGTCTTTATATAAATTTGGTTTACTATAAAATCTATTCAGGGATATTTCAAACCCTCTGGGTTTTTTTTACCTCCCACCAACATCGTTTACAGAAATGTTGTATTAAAGAAATATAATTTAAATTCAAAGGTGTTTTGTTTATGTAATTGTGAGTCTTTTTAATTATCTCCTCTTTAACCTTTCCAAATGTGTGAACAGGTGAAGATATACCATCTATAATATAATTCTGTGTAAATGTTGCATTTATATATATTTTTTTTTTTCATCAATTAAACAGGGAGGTGTGCTTTTGACCAGAGAATAAACGTTACCTTAATTAACATTCCTTACATCTTGAGTGACGAGGATGACTTTGATGATTGTCAGGACAGTTGCTTGGAAGGATCCGACACTCACGGAGAATGTTTGGCGTTTTCGTATAATTCACATACCCGTCAATGTGCACAATACCAGACATCGACATTTTCCTTGTTTGACTCTACACAAGTGCCTGCCATTGGTTCTAATATATACGTCAAAACCTGTTACTTTTGTAAGCCATTATTTAAAACTTAACACGAAAGACATAAATAAAACGGTTTTTATATATAATAAAGATCAGATAAACCATAAGAGATTTCGTAAAGGTATTTCCAAATGGTTGATACCTAGAAACGTATAAAAAATAGTCCAATATTCACTGAACGATTTGCAGCTTGTTTCATGAAAATAATTCGTTGTACATCTGGAGAAATTGGGATACGAACATCGGACATTCATTGAGGGTCAGTTGTGATTCTTGAGTGACGTCACCAGGGGAATTCACTAAGTAACTGGTATCTATAGAAACCTGACCGCGATTTTGTTATTTCTCATTATCTAACAATTCTTCGTGTATCTCCGGAACGGAGTCGGTCCTATCCGCCACGGAGTCTTCATTAGCGGGCACACGTCGGAACATCCTTCGACACTTTCCGTATCGGTACAGTTATCTCGGAGGTGAATGGTAGCAATAATACTTCAAGAAAACCTGTAATGTTAACCGCCGGATGTTTTGTGGCGTATGCGTCGAAATCAGCCAAAGTACTAGGCGGATTTATACCCCAAAAATACGCCGAAAAATCCCGTTTCTGGAATAAAATTACATTTCAACAGAGCACTGTACCTTTTTTATGTATGACGTGTTGCAAATAATTCGAATTTCGTGCGCTGTAAGTATTTTAATAATGAAGTAGCTCCAATAACGTCATCATATCTACACAAGTATAGCCTTCAGACGTAAACAAAAAACACGTGGATAACTCAGTCTGATGAAAGTAAATCTGCTTCGTTATCCGTTTGATAAACTAGAAGACCGAGATAGCTAACTGACAAGTGAACTGTTAATTAACTTTGAACAAACTAGGAATTCAGGGGTATAAGGAACATACGCACTGTATTTGTAAGCCATGGCGGGCATCTACATTTTAGCGTGAGTACAGCTAACCAATGACCTATATATAATTTATATATATATGTCATTGCAGCGAACAGCATGGGAACATAGCAAACTCAGATGTGTCTCCAAACAGTGGAGAGCGGTGTAGCTCATGAATATTCAATATCGGCCGGACTTTGAAAAGAGCTTTACGTCGGAGGTTATTTACGGTACGGAAATGGCCGAGATTATTCTGAATGAAGTTTCCCTGCCTACCCCACAGCTCAAAATACTTGTTTTAAAAGTGGCAAGTTTATAAGTGAATAGAACAAATTCTAAGCCTAAAAAAAATACGGGATTTATTTTACAGATGTTTATAGTATTATCTTTGTAATTCAGTCACTTTAAACAAATCCCGTATTTTTCTGACGCTTAGAATTTGTTTTATTCACTTACAAACTTGCGACTCTTCCTACTAGTCATTTGAGCTATGACGTAATCAGGGGAAACTATCGGACTATTATTATACGTTTTCTAGGTATCAACCATTTGGGAGTACCTTTAATGAAGTATATTCATAATGTGGGAGGGAAATTTAGGGAGATTCGTGTCCTTACAACTCTTAATTTTGAAACTTCTGAATACGTCGATTAAATAAAATAACAGAAGCAAATTGCTAAAACAATATATACAACTTGTTGATTTAAAAAAAAATAATAACATTAGATAATATTTTAGATAATATTATTACAAACATTAATTTTATGCAGTACCATAATATATTATTTACATGTCTCTAGGCCCATATAAGTCACATAGTTCAAAGTCATATACATTTAACATTACTGTTGACAAACAAGCGTGGTTCGTATAAGAAGTATTAAATAGTTTAGCTGTAGAGAATAACAGCTTGAATAAATATTGCAGAAATAATAAGTAGTTAAATATGTGCAGGCTATTCTAAAAAAATAGACAAATTGGTAAATTACAGAAATTTGAAGACTTCCCTATATGTTAACATGAAAATAAGCTTTCGCAGACGAGGTTAGGAAGTGTGGATATTAAATGACTATGACATATACACTATGCTCATCTAAGAACTGGATCTCCACGGTAACTAGACCACAACATCTTATAATAAGAGGACACTTTTGGCCGTCTAGATTGAGTCAGTCACTGGGGTCGCTTTCGGACGGCTGCTGTTTTTTTTCATTGGTCGTGGATGGGTTTTGAAGGTTAATAAAGCCACTGCGTTTATCGCGGCCGTTGGCTAGGGGTTAGTATGTGCGCTTAATAATTTTAATTCTATGTACCTTCAAGGGATCGATTCAGTCTGTTGACCATCAGGTATATGAGTGAGTCAAACGATGAGGCTTTGGCACTCGCGGGGTTGTTTTTACTAGGTTTGCCTCCACGTTTTCTATCTTAATAAGGTAAGGAATAGTGTGAAGTGAACAATCTGTCGTCATATAAGTGAAACTTACGAGTATACATACCTCTATAAACATTGAGTGCGACATTAAACCTCAATAAAACAGACCTTTCTTGACTGTTGACAGCCATCGGTTTTGATCCACATCTAACCCTATGAAAGAGAAAGGTAGATAGATCGATGTGTCGATATGACTCATTGGCTGAGAAGTTGGCATCCCACTGAACTTTGTCCAAATCCAGAGAAGAATGGTTGTGTTATCTGGAGCGATGGTGGTTTTAGGGCAGAGAGATCTGGGTTATTTTGACAGTTCACGACATCTGTCTGTTTTGTTTAATTGGTCGTCGGTCAGTTCAATGACGATCCGTGGTTCGAGAATATTTCAAACGATACCGCAAGTGAGCTCCTCTAAATCTGTTTCTGAGACTGGCATTCAAAGAGCTCTTCGAGCCTATCCAAGTACACTCCTGGTATTGGTGTCTAGACGTAGCGAAAATATGTGTCCGAGAAAGCTACAAGCGTGAAATAATCTGCAGTTTGGTTGTCCTGGTTAAAATAACAGAAGCAAATTGCTAAAACAATATATACAACTTGTTGATTTAAAAAAAAATAATAACATTAGATAATATTTTAGATAATATTATTACAAACATTAATTTTATGCAGTACCATAATATATTATTTACATGTCTCTAGGCCCATATAAGTCACATAGTTCAAAGTCATATACATTTAACATTACTGTTGACAAACAAGCGTGGTTCGTATAAGAAGTATTAAATAGTTTAGCTGTAGAGAATAACAGCTTGAATAAATATTGCAGAAATAATAAGTAGTTAAATATGTGCAGGCTATTCTAAAAAAATAGACAAATTGGTAAATTACAGAAATTTGAAATTTGTATTATGGCTTATGTAACGGATGAGCAGTCGTCTAAATAGTCTGAAATTTCTGATATGTAAGAAAACTGCCAGGCTTTGCTCAAATAGAGTTGGAAGACATGAGGTCAAGCTTAACGAAATTGTCATTGCTGTGAGTCATAGATCGTAGTGGTTGTCAACGGGGGGAAGACCGCAAAGTGGTGGATTTGTTGGATCTACGCATGATCCAGGCACCATGATATGAAAAGACTCGATAGAAGCTAATGTGCGCAAGGGAAGGTTACTGTGTTGAGTTAAACCTGCCGCAGACGAGCGATTGTCCATCGACGATTATTATTGCAAGAGATTTTCCGTCGGTCTAGTATCTAGTAGCGTCGCAAGCCTGTCGCACACGGAGCGATTTCCTTGAGATTTTTGCTCACCGACGGCGTGTGCGGCGGGCTTCGTGTTAGTCTTCAAATTAAAACAATTTGCTAATATGTCTCATTATCAACAAACTACAAAGTAACAGAATTATTATGTACTTCACAAACGTTTGAAACGCACAAAACTTATTAAGAAATTATTGAATGCTCGTTGATTATAATAATAATGGGATCTTTGTGATTTATGTGCTAGCATTTTTCCTAAACTGAATAAATTGAGTCATTATTTGCATCTCATTTCTGATGAAAACGCAAAAAATTGCGACATGAAATTGAAATGCAATGCAACATATGCACTCTAACGCATGGGATACACTTGTCAACTTAACATTTACCTTTTTCAGTTGAACTCGACGATACCACAGTTATTCCTTTATCAAGAGAAAACAAAAACAGAGAACCAGTCAGCAACTGTACCCTGTTTACTAGTTCAGGTGAAACTCCCATGGCAAGGCCGATCACCACCAGTGACATAACATCGGTACCCCCAGGTGACATAACATTAAGTGAGCTAACATCGGTACCCACAAGTGACCTAACATCGGTACCCACAAGTGAACTAACATCGGTACCCACAAGTGACCTAACATCGGTACCCACAAGTGACATGACATCCGCACCCACAAGTGACATAACAACGGTACCCACAAGTGACCTAACATCGGTACCCACAAGTGACATAACATCGGTACGCACAAGTGACATTACATCGGCACCCAAAAGTGACATAACATCGGTACCCACAAGTGACATAACATCGGTACCCTCAAGTGACATAACATCGGTACCCACGGTATACAGAAGGGCAAAAACACCAAGTTACAAAACATCTGTACACACAAGTGAGGTAACATTAGGTGACAAAACATCTGTACACACAAGTGAGGTAAAATTAGGTGACAAAACATCTGTACACACAAGTGAGGTAACATCAGGGGAAAACACATCGGTAAACACAAGTGACATAACATCCACAACCGACACAGACAATTTAATCACAACATCAAAAGAGAAACAAACAACTTCAACAATAACTCATATCGAAGTGTCAACCAAAACTAACCAGCGAAGAACGACAATAAATCCATCGATTTCAAGTTTGCCAAATTCAGAATTAGCCCAAGTGTTCAAAGCCTGGATGACAACTGCAAGTTTTGACAAGACTAATACAACTTCTGGGTATCTCTCGACAGAGAAATCGACAACACCTCATGCGTCAACACCAGTTTTTACAACAAAGGAAACTGTGACTACAGGTATGTTATAACACCATAAAATACATTAAAAGAAAGAGATGTACTCAAAGAAGCAAAGTATAGTTTTCGATAATTAACTATTTGCCAAGTGAACCTATTCGGTCTGATTGTCTCTACATCAAACTTAACTCTTAATTATTTTTGGTCGATGGTCACCGATTTCATTAACAACAAAACACATTTGTTTTATCGTTATAGATCCATGTGACTGTAAATGTCAATCAGTAAATCTGACCCAGGCGGAGAAGGCTGCCTTTATCGAACATTTACTCGGAGAAATAGAATTGAATACGGCCAATGTTTCGTCAACAAGACGTAAATATATCAGTGCTACGGACGAGCGAGTTACGTCAACAAGTATTGGGTTTATAGGCGGTGCCCTGATTTGCATTCCTGTGGTACTTGTCGTTGTTCTGGATGTTTCCACAATAAAGGCACACTTCATTGGAAATTAACCCTTACATTTTTTGGTTCAGAAAAAGACGTCTCTTATACAACACAATTGCTTGAATGTTTTGAATTGTTTTTATTATAGATGTTTAGTTTGCAGCGAGTTGAAATAAATACACATCCATATTCGGATTTTTTTAAACTTGCCATCACAAAAGTTATACAGCGTTATACAAACCTGTTTTAAAAAAATGTAACAATGTATCAATATGTGAAAAGCCTTGTCAATTAAGTGTGTTTTTAGCATGTAAAGTATGTCCAAACGTTTTGGACAAACTCATATACATTCACTCGATCAAGATTGTGAGGGGGGGGGGGGGGGGGGAGAGAGGGGGCGCTTTTCGTTTGCACCATAGTGTATTGGCGTGACATATTGGTTAAATTGTGAACTCCACTGCGAGAACATTACTTTGATCATCAAGAGAATCCATATACCCTTGACACTTTATTTCCCTTGTCAATGAAACTATAAGGCAATATAGCCTTACTAACTTACTATGAACCCACAATGGGCCTTTGTCACATGTTAATCTAAAATTAAAGATATACAAGTGAAAATGCGTTGAAATTTAAGCAGTGGTAAACCGAACGCACGAGTTTAAAGATACTCTAACCCCCATTCAGAGTGTTTTATAGTTAAGATGAAGTGTGCAAACAATCAGCTCTGTAGGTATGAAAACAGCTGAGGAATAGGCATTTTCCCAAGTATGGTACACTGAAAAATGAAAGCAGAGAAAATGGGTAAAATGTATTTTTGATCTATTTTACGACAGTTTTACCTCTTTCATGCTCAATTCTTTGAAGTTTTTCAATCTTAGTTTTTTCACAATTTGTTTATAATATCGAATTGTCATTCTATGTATGTTTCGCAAATAATTATGCAAAGATATTGTGAAATATACCCGTTTTTCTATCAACTTGACAATAGCTGATCGTGTCAAATGCTAGTTGAATTCCATTCTGAACAGGCTAACGCCAATCAACCACATGCGGCGTCAGTGAATAAGTGCTCAATATACAATACACAGAAACCGTTGATACGGTTTGGTCAGAAAGTTAATCCTCTCCAGGCAGCTACCTGTACTTAATTGATTGTCAAAACACCCCTGTTGTAAATAATGTTATCAAGTTTTATCATCAAAGTTAACGGTCTTCAAATTCAAAGTTTTTTTTATCGGGTATGCTCTGGGATAAAGATCCCAATCTCAACTTTTAGAATATGCAATAATAAAAAAATCGCAAATTTTGTGCTGAGGGGGGGTTAGAGTATCCTTACGGTCTTACTAATGGGTATTTCACTTATATGACGGATTGTCCACTTCCACACTGTTCCTTGCACTTTATCCGTGGACAAGCTGAGTAGCTAGCAGGTCCACCACTAGAGGGTTTTTTTTGTTTTTTTTTTTAAATAAATGTTCATAATGCCTATCAAACCTCCCTTTCCTACTTTTGTTTGAGAATTTTTTTTTTTTTTTTTCTGAAAGAACCAAAGAGTAAAAGTTATGGTGTTTATCACCATTTTGGGTGCAATATGCACTGTCGCCATATTTGTTGTGAAACCTAGTGAAATGCAACCACATCTATAGTATTAACAGAAAAAGCAAAGTATGAAGTTAATATCTGAATTTGAGTGATGGCCATTTTTGTTTGCGAAATTGAATGAAATGCAATCCCATTGGTTTATTAACTACTAGAGGAAACTATTTTCAAAGTTTGAAATATATTAAAATTATGCAATGGCTGCCTTTTGTTTTGCGAAATTAAACCCATTATTTATGTTAATGGGGGGAATCTACCATAAACGTTTCAAGTTATTCGGTGGATTTGTTCTCAACATTATCTTGTACATGTAGGGGTGAATATTAAAAAATTATGCAATGGGGACAATATTACTTTGTGCAATTTGATGAAATGAAATCCTATCCTATGTCTTAGTAGTAGGAAGCTAAGTTCTAGGTTTCAACTGAATCTGAGAATTTAATCTAAAAATAATCCTGTTCAGAACACATAGGTGTGAATATGGTGAAATGATGCATTGGCAGCGGTTTTGTTTATGTAATTCGATGAAATTCAATCCCATCTATTGTTTAAGATGAGACTTTATTTCAAGTTAATCTGTGAATTTGTTACAGAGTTAGTCTTCACAACATATACAGTAATGAATATTGTAAAATAATGCAATGACAGCCATCTTGTTTTTGGAACCTGCTGAAATTCAGTCTGATCCATTGTCTTAAAAGTTTAGAATTAATCCATGAATTTATTCTCTACTTATCATGTCCACAACACCTAAACATGGAATATGCTAAAATTAGGTAATATTGGCCATTTAGTTTAATGGAATTTGGTGAAATGCAATATCATCCATCGTCTTAAGAAGAAGCTACATACCAAGTTTGAAGTTAATCAGTGAATTTGTTTTCAAGCTTACATGTTCACAAACATTTGTGATGGACCAACAGACAGAAGGACACTGAGTAGCATTTGTTAGTCCACCCAACTATAGTAGTGGTGACCAAAAACTTGTGAAGAAGTGTCGTAAAAACCACCCCTGCTATTGCCAATCGCCACAATTTAAAAAGCGCACTCACTAACCACTTAGCAACAGCCGCGGGCTCTACCCTTGGAACATTCTGCCAGGAGCAAGAGTGTGAAACATTAACTGTTCAGGTGAACTTTACATAAATTGAACTATGTGAGCAAAATAACAAAATATAATAAAAGATGCAAAACACTGATCAAATACATGTTATTTTATTTGTACTTTATAACAATCATGAATGTCACTGATATGACATTTTGAGTAGACATACATACATTATGGAGAAAATAAATTTCTGTTCCAAGTGTTTAAAGTAAGACACTGAGACATATATCTCTATCCAATTGACCCAGTCTGCTGGAAAATAAACGCTATGACAAACAAAAATTGTCATAGCTATTTTTCAAAATTTCAAACTAAAAATTTTACATTCAGTTAACAATATTTTTTTTTTCTTTTCATTTTTTTTTTTTTGTTGAATTTTAAATTAGATAAAATTATTGGTAATATGTGTACTGTACTCTAACCCTACTTATCTCACCCTTGTCCCTCCCCCCTCCTACACAAAAAAAATAAAATAATTGCGGAGCAGCAGTTGAGCTTTTTTGCATGGTGAAAAAGTATTGCGCCCCTGATGTTGGATAACTGATGTTCTTCGCACCTTTCTAAAAGCAGAGGGAATAAAAAGTTCAAAGTCCATGTTGTTTATGTCCAATGGTAGTGTAGAGTGAAATCCTTTCAATCGTTTAGTAGTCCGGTCACCCTTTTTACAAGTTTCCGTCTTTTTGTGTCCGAAATTTTGAATGGAGTGTATGTGAAGAAATCAAGGGGGTTAACTCATCCTAATACTCTGTACGATCTGGAATACAGCTGAAAGAAATAAAAACAATTGTAAATTTATTATGTTCAACAAGACGTTAAACTTGAGCAAATTTATTTAATCACAGTCTGCTTATCCATAGAGATTCATACCTGAGATAACTCAACCAGTGTTTGAATGTATACAATTTTACAAGACTTTCAATTATCACCCAACCTGGTATTTAAACAACAAAAAGTGTAATTGGTGCTTCAAATGCAAAACAAATGCAATAAATTAATGTAATAAATGTAAATTGTTAAAAAAAAAAACAAAAAAAAAAAAAAAAATTGGGGCTCATATAATTAATCTAACTAATTATTTGTTTTTTAATGGAAAATAGTTTATTTTTAAAATGGGAGATATATTTTTTGCTCTTATGCAACAAGTTGAAGTGTTCAAGGTTCGAGGAACATGTATGGAAATTTTCATCAATGTTGTATTCGCAGATTACAAAAAAAAATTAAAAATCAAAACAAAATAATTTCTTGAAATGTCATGTCTGAAGTAAACTATGAGTGGTATTGATCAATGAAAGACTATCCTGTCTTCAAACAGTATAAGACAACCATTAGTTCTACAATATGTATATACAGCAGCTTGAATTGATTAATTTGTCAAGAACACTATTTGAGGGTAATGTCACTATTAACTTATATATGACAACACCAGACAACTCTAAAGCCAATGTCACACCAAAGTGACTCAACTCAACCAATCAGTTGCGCCTAGTTGAGGTTAGTTGACATAAGTCTTAAGTTCAAGTCACACCACTGCGACGGCAATCAACCATCCGTCGTAAACTTTCTCGCGAGACGGAGAAGGAGCGAGACCAACACCGCTGCTAGACAACGCTTCGAATGTTATTACCCAAGAACATTATTCCGCAATCCAAGTTATAGATCATGTGACTTAAACTCTTGGTTTCATTGGTTGAGCGTGTCATTACAGTTGCAGTTCGTCGTGAACCAAGTCAGACCGAAAAGACGTCTTGCGACGAGTCCCGACGCCGACCAACTACGATTGAACATGCTCAACTTGATCCAACGACTTGCGACAGGACACAACTGACGTCGTAAGAGGTGTCACACCGAGCAGACGGTTACCAATGGCTAGTTGAGTTGAGTCGAGTTGGACGCCGTCGGATTGGTGTGACATGACCTTTAGATGATGCTCTTTGAGGTGAGGGTAGGGTGGTTGGTGTCTAGCTGGTGCTTTCTGGGAGTTAAGGGGTGGTGGTTGTGGTCTAGCTGGTGATCTCTTGAGTTATTGGGATGGGTGATTGGTGTCTAGATAGTGCTCTGTGAGTAAAGGTTGGTTTCTAGCTGGTGCTTGCTGGGAGTTAAGGGGTGGTGGTTGTGGTCTACATGGTATAACATGAAGCAGATATACTGTAGTGTCTAGTGCAGTACATTGTCCTCTTCCCTTGTGTCTTGTCATGGTAGCCAGTGATTGTCCTATCTGGAGACTACATGGTTTCCAGCATCAGGCTGTATGAGTGAAACACATCCTTGTGAGAGCGCCATTAAACCAGAAGCCTTTGTAGAACTATGTATGAAAAAGCATAAGTCTATTAATAGACTTCTAGTTTAAGCTTATAGGATAGCATCTCTGACTTGGTCTAGACTGACGACTAGAAATGACTCTGGAACTAAAATTATCAGGAGAAAATAGCAACAGTAGGATAAGCAAAGTCCACTGACAAAAAAAAACGAGATAAGTAGGCCTGCCTTGTTTATTTTTCATTTCCACATAGCGTGAATTATAACCTATTATAGGCTTACTACTATAGATCACTTTACTGCCACCTTCGGTCACTTTCCAATAAGAGCTGGGGATTAAGTTCGTCTTTTGGGCTAGGTTATGGCCGCGGCTAAATATCAAAATTTCCTACTTTTTAATTAAAGTTCTATAGATTAGACCAACTGAATAATATATTCCATTAAAGCGATACTCCCGGCTGAAAGAACCTATATATCCCTTGAAATGTTACCATTAAATATAGGTAAATATGGCATCGACTTATAGTTTCTTGATTTTATCAAATAACCCGAGGGTTACAGATATGTACCTTACTATGAACACTGGTAGCTGACATTTTGGGCGGGGCCAGCCCTGTCTATGACGTCACGCGACTAACACTCTTCTGTGTTACAGTTTAATAACATGTGTGAACCAAGGACCTATATAGGTTAACTGTCAAAAGTTTGAGTAGTCGATCCTACAGGTCTCGTGACGTAGGCACCTATTTTGAAAAGAAATATATTTGATTGGTTAATACTTGTGCAGCTCTTCCGTTTAATGAACCTAGACATGGCCGCGTGGATACATTTGACTGTAGGTTGTGCATTACCCAATATTTAAGATGCAATTATAAAATGGGTATAGCTCGATTAGAAAATTAGAGAGCATAATTGAACACAAGAAATGATGCCCGTTTTACCTTTATGCATTTTACTGCAACCTGGAGTTTCGCTTTAAACTAAAAAAAATTGTAAACGCCTGAAGATGCCTAATATACATGTCAACAATTCCTTCATAATTTTGACTGACTGACTGACTGACTGACTGACTGACTGACTGACTGACTGACTGACTGACTGACTGACTTACTGACTGACTGACTGACTTGGTTGATTGATTGACTGATTGATTGATTGATTGGTTAATTGCTTGATTGACATTGATTGATTAATTGAATGATTGATTGATTGATTGGGGTTCAACGCTGTCCTAAAGGTCACTTTTGACGGCTAACCATCGGCTAGGCGAAGAAAACCAACCTCAGTTCCACTGAAATAATCAGAGACAAGACAGGGAAATAGCAAAACAAATACATCACAAACAGAGAGACCAAGAGCAACTGGAAGCTTTCAACTAATCGCCCTAAAGATATAATAACCCCTTTTGAGAAATCGTCTGGGGGTATACAAAAATCTATCAAATTTTATTCAAGAAATCAAAGAGCATCTCCGACTTTAACACTTCTTGGAATGTACAGCATTACAAGTAAGCAGACACGCTAAACCACACAATCACGATGGCGGGCCTGGCTTCATCGAGGGGTCGTATTTTTACTCGTTATGTGTCACAACAATGTCTGTTTATATCAGATTTATATAATCTCAAATTGTCTATAACAAAACCCTTAAACTAAGCATTATTTTCAATAATGAGTTTCATATAGTAAACATACGACTCCTATACAAGATACACATGCATGCAGGGTTTTTCTCTTTATAATAAAAACATGGTCTTAAACTTACACTCATACTCTTGTATAGTTTATTTGCCGCTTCCATATTTCCTTCATTTGATCGAGCTGCAAATTCCGTTTCCACAAATCCCGCGCTAATCGCCTATAGAAAATAAATATGTTATAATGGTGAACATTGCTACAACTATAAACTATTGGTGGTCTATAAAACAATCACCGTGTCGACGCTTCTGTGATAAAGAGGCGTCAATATGTGTAGTGATATTCGAAAAAAAAATGCTCCAAAAGAAGAGGTTGATTTAGGACACAAAACAGCTGTTTCAAAGAAAATCTGGGCAGTGAGTCCCTGTCATAAATACAGTGTTTTCCCCAATATGTGTTAAATCATAGGTCTATCAATTAAAAAAGATATATTGATTAGCAGAAAAGTGAGCTGGCGTTATAGAAATACATGTTACTAATCAATATTCCATGAACACAGATAAAACTTGATACAAAACTGCGTTAATCCGAGGACTGTAAGGGGTAGATAAACTACAATCGAAATGCACCCAGCTCAAGCTATCTATAT
>JAVFBW010119897.1:0-15032 GCA_034783835.1 Mopalia ciliata
TTTACAATTAAATTATTTGTACCTATAATTCTTTAGTTTCATATAAAATATCTAAGTAAGCTTTGAACTATGTTTTTTTTCAAACTCATGGCTGCTTACGTGCGCCATTTTGAATTTGACAGGCTGTAGGTTTTTAACACCATGCAAACTTCTCTTACCATGTTTAAACCAGTGAGTAAAACCATATAACACCATGAAAACTTCTCTTACCATGTTTAAACCAGTGAGTCAAACCCTATAACACCATGCAAACTTCTCTTACCATCTTTAAAGCAGTGAGTCAAACCATGTAACACAATGCATACTTCTCTTACGATGTTTAAACCAGTGAATCAAACCATATAACACCATGCAAACTTCTCTTACCATGTTTAAACCAGTGAGTCGAACCATATAAAACCATGCAAACTTCTCTTACCATGTTTAAACCCCTGAGTCACACCATATAACACAATGCAAATGTCTCCCACCATGTTTGAACAAGTGAGTCAAACCATATAACACCATGCAAACTTCTCTTACCATGTTAAAACCAGTTAGTCAAACCATATAACACAATGCAAACTTCTCTTACCCTGTTTAAACCGCCCCGTAAGGGAGCGGGTGGGCCATGCCCTGCAGAATACTCCCTCAGCTTCCTTGGTCGATCCGAAGAGAACAGGCCTTCAACCACTCTGGCACATTCCATTCTGTGCCTATTTAGTTAGCCTCCTTAGCTTTGGTACTTTTTTATAAGCATTGTGGCAGAGCAGAGATCTCGTATAGCATATTTGACAGCTTTAAATGTTAGAAATCCAGTATTTTAACTATAGCCTACAACTACAGTGTTTAATTCTACATAGTAAACATTTGTTCTCAAGATTGATGGAAATCCAGCATTTGATACTTAGTTCAAAAATAATATTGGAAATCCAATATTTCTTAGTGATGCATATGGTAGGCCTACCATAGATTCAGCCAGTTTTGTGAAAGGATCACCCTCTATTTAAAGAATGCTGGAAATGCAGCATTTGAAACCCAAGTCACAATATCAAAGACTCCTTGTGCAAGACTGTAGACTGAATAACTAATATTGGAAATCCACTTTATTCACTGATACACATGGGTAACATGACTTTATGAGCTTAAACTCATTGGGTTTGAAAATTTTTAGAAATCCAGCAAATAATGGAAATCCAGTATATTTCATAAACATATATTTCACACATAGTGTTGTTGACAATTTTGGAAATCCAGCATTTTCAGCTATACATGTACAAATGCAGTGTTTGATTTCTATATAGTTATTAATTGTTTTGAGAATGCCGGAAATCCAGCATTTTAAACTCAATTTACAATATCAAACACTCCTTGCCGAACACTGATTTAATATTGGAAATCCATTTTTTTTCACTGACTTCCATGGGTAACATGACTTTTTGAGCTTAATCTCCTTGGGTTTTAAAAATGTTGGAAATCCAGCATTTTTAGCTTAACAACGGTGGCCCTGGTTCTTTTTGACAATGATGGAAATCCAGCATTTAAGAGCACTGTTTGATCAGCTTCTCAGACATCAATCCAAAATAAGAAAGTTCTACTAATTTGGTCTCAATCACTTATGAAAATCTAGTATATTTCATACACGTCCAACATAGTGTTGTTGGCTTGTAGTTTGTAATAATGTTGGCAATCCAGCCTTTTTATTTCAGTAATTACAAAGGTGATTGATATAAAACAAAATTATGAAATCTGGTAGATAACACATAACCAATGTAAACAATATTGGAACTTCAGTATTCTTCAACTAGCAATAGAATCACTATGCCCAACATTATACAGAAATGTTGGAAATCCAGTATCTGCTTCAGCATTTATATTCACTCTTGATATAAAGAGACATAGAAATGTAGCATATGTTTTCTTTATAACTTATGGGTAAGTTGATGCATGAGCAATTAAACTCCTTTAACAACATAACAAACTCATTTCGACAGACTGAACTATTTTAACAAACTTATTTCTCATCATCACATTACACATAAAACCTATCAACCCTTATTGAATATTAATAACTTGATATTGAATAATGCTAAAGATTTCCAACTACCAATTTCATTGTGTGCATTGCTGATGACAAGATAACTATAAAAGCCAATATTTTATTCCTGCTATAAATCCTTCTTTCAAAACAGGTTATTTACATTTTACAGATACAGTTACATGTAATAGTATACAACAGCAAGTAAGGGGAGCAATGTATCAATTTATTGATATATAGTCATTTGATTCTCCTACAGTAGTTGGCCAATTATCAATAAATAGTTCAAGGGTTCATCTTGTTAAACAAACACAAGTAGGCCTATGTATGCCATATTTTGGAAGACTTTTCTAAAACATTCCAACTGAGAATTTAAAGACAGAGAATAACCTTTTCACAATCAGAAAGTGTTAATAATAGTACCTCAGGGTTATAGAAGCCTACTGGACGTTTACCTTTAGTTTTTCACCTTAAAAAATATTTTGCACTTATCAATACTTATTTTGTGCTTAAAACCCACAACACCGTTGCAATAGAGTTAAAAGCGTCACAATACTATAAAGGTGACAGTGTTGGTAGACTTTGTATATTCAGAACTGACTTTACTGAGACATATGGGTATATATTTAGGGTATAGGGAGGGATAATTACAGTTGAGGGAGTGTGAAGGGGGATTAATACAACAGTTAGTCACTGAGGAAATCTGCCCACCACAGGCTATAAAAGGAACCAGTGTTGATAAAAGAGTCAACAAACAGTCTTGACTTAGTCCTTTACAAAATCATTAAGATAAACAGACATAGGAATGTGGGGGCTAAACTAAGTTGTAAACATGATAGCTTAACATAAGAAGAGACCCAGTATCTTATCTAAAATGAGCAAATTGGTTAGAGAATCACAAACTAATCTTACTATATATGAAGCCATTAGGGCAGAATTTTCATACTCTTTATTGCACTTTCTGACCACCTTAAAATGCCTTTATGATACATTCCTTTAAAAAGGATGCAAAAGCCTCAACATTCTCTTCATATTTTCTATAAATTCTAGTTAATTCATAAATTGATGGCACAACAGTTTTAGATGTCAATAGGTGTAGTCACTGTAACTGTGCTTGACGAAACATATACTAAATATTTGATGCTTTTAGGTTCACATTTTCCATGATTGATCCTCTAATTAGTGTAACAGATTCTTGCACAAAATAACTTACCTCAATTGATTTAAAGTTGTATTGTTGACATTCAACAGCCTTATGCTTACAGTGATTTCAGGTTTAACACACAATTCCGATGGAAGCATAATTTCTATTACTTCAATCATTCCTGTTTTATTGAGGAGATCTTCCGTTATATCCATGACAGATGCCTTTCCTGTACTATGCTGTCTCCACTGCACCTGTTGCAATGAGGAAACCTTCAAGAAACGCTCCTCATTAAACTGGTCAGAATTTCCTCAAAATACTCCTCATTAAACTGGTCAGAATTTCCTCAAAAACATTACTCATTAAACTGGTCAGAATTTACTCCTTATTAAACTAGAGTTTAATATAGTGATAAAAGTACATAGGTATGTAGGGAATAAACAAAGTTGTCAACTTATATGACCATAGTGTTTTGTGGAATATGGTACATGTTAATGCAATCTGTTGCCTTTACACAGGGAATGGACATGCCTGTGTTATGGCAGAAAAACAAACACAGGGATAATATTTATAAATATCCACCCACTTTACTAAAGTAGTGAAATACAATACATGTAAATGAAATATAAACAATGAACAAACAATGGATATGGTATATAGTTAAGGTATCATGCACTATACACTTTACATATTTCACAAGCTATGTCTTGTGGCATAGGTTTTGACAAATCCCATTTTAAAATAGCCAATGCCATGTCCACAGGAACATCGGCAACACATTGGCTTTTTTTCCAAACTGACAGTCCCTCCTTATAGACACAGCCCAATTTACCAAACATTAACATTCAATGAAACTTGTTTCGTTTGGTGTAAGAGTTAATTATTCTGTAAATGAAAGGATCCTCTTGATTTAAATCATGTGGCTTGAACGGTTTGCACAAGACAAGTTGTCCACTCTGAAGATGTTGGCTAACTGTCTCTGTGGACAACCAGCTGACATCAACAAACCCTGTAAATCCAAAAAGGAAACTGGTGAGTATTTTTTGTTATTTTATTGTGTTTACAAATACAATGCACATTTCTGGACCAAAATATAACATATATTAGTGTTAACAAACTACATACACCATGTAATGCATACAAATGTAAAGTAATATACCTGAACAAGCCTCTTGGTTGGATGTAGCAACATCTACAGAAACTTCTGAAACTGTTTTAAAAAAAAGAACTATCTTATAAGTCTGTCTGAAGATAACAGATGTTAAATGAAACTGAAATGTCCAAACTAGGCACATCTGACACAGATGTTGACAGGAACATGGCAGGATCATACATGTAGTGACTGTAGCAATCCTATCATTGCCCAGCACCATCTGTTTTAAATATGTAGTTGGAATATGGTAGTGATAAATATGGCTGCACCAAGCAATTTATTAAAAGTTGAAAAGTTATATTCCTAAAAATACCATTTGAGCGGGAGTCAATAAACATGTGATCACATGTTGTAAAATTTAATCAGTATTGCTTAATAACAGATTATCTCTAGATGTTAATCTGAACATATACCATCCCTAGTTTGTACAGATAACAAATAATTTGCAACAAGATAATATTAATAAAACTTACTTGTATGTATGGCCTGATTTCTTTTCTGGGAAGCTTGTGTACGCATGCGTTTGGCTGAGAAAAAAATATGAAATACTAGTGAAAAATTTTGAATATGTATATTGCCACATATTTCAATGTTTTAAAACAAAACTTTGCTTGCCTTGACAAGGATTCAAAATCAGGTCTAGCAGGACCAGCATTCACAACAACAACAACAGAATGGTCACAAAGGTTGTGAACAGGACACAAGTTAGCTAGATGGTGGTTTGTTTGTTTGTCACTTTAGATATATCAAATAATGTATATGTAAGAGATAGTTCCTAATGACTTCTTAAAAAATTGTTATTAATATCTTGATTGTAAGAACTGTAATTAATCAACCCTTGCATGCCAGTGTTATTTATCTATATGAAAAATTATAGCAGATTTGAGACGTTTTTCACATGTACCTACCAGCATTTTTCTCACATTTTTCAGACCCCTCCTCAACAACGACCATTTTTTCTTAAAATATATAGGAAAAAGCAGTTATATAACACTTTAAATTACAGTAGAACAAGTATTTAAGAACAGTATAATGTGAATGCAATTGTCACGACTGTTCTAAAGATCATAAATAATTATATTAAACTCACCAGAAATCCCATGCGTTTTGGTTGAAATTAGTCCAATTGCTTTGGTTGGTGTCAACTGAAATGTCTTTCCCTTGTGTGAAAACACAATATCCGCAGTTTCTATTCGCTTTCGGCCGTGGTTGATATAGAAAACACCATCTTTAACATCCACTGACACAGTTTTGCCCTAAAACAAATGTACTTTTGTAAAGGCATTATTGTATGACAACCTGATTCAATAACTTAATTAAGACCTACAGAAATTGATGGATGATTAAAAGAATAACTTAAAATTAAGATTCATTTTGATAACTTTCTACCCCATTCAAGAGTTGTCATTCGTTTTTCTTTATTTATTCTGAAGTGATCATTCAATTTTACCTTAGCTTTTATTGCAGCTTCTTGAAAGGCATTCTTATTAATAAGGAATGTCTGCAAAAGGTCCAGTCGTTTTTCCTTTTCTTTAATCCCCTGCAGATCTTTGGTGATGGCACTTGCCCTGATGTTTGGTCTATGCTCAAATATTTCACAAACGACTGCAACTCTGTTTCCTCTAGTTTGGCTAAAGTCTCAATTGGCCCTTTAGAATCTCTGAATAATACCATGTACACAGTAAATATCAAAAACACTTTGTGTGTTTGGTCATGTTTGCTATACTTAACTTTATTTCACTCATATGACTCAGTCAAATAAGAAAGTCCTAAAAATAATATTTGTAAAATTTTGATGACCAATAAAATGAATCTGTCCCTTTTTAATTGATAGTTCGATTGGTGTTTGACACGGGGCTTAAATTTGGTTCTGTATGTTAATTTGAAAAATTCTTATGGAATTTGAATCAAACTTAGTAAGTATGAGTGTTCCATTTGACAAGACAGAGTTTGCATGTGTCACAATGTCCTGTAGGATTTTGTTTGGTGTATTCTTGTCCAGACATGCTGTTGCCTGGTGAATTCCATTCAAACTCTATTTTAATAGTCTATGTGCAGGATTTCTTTGGGCTTATATTGCGACTCACTTCAGCTTTTGCCTAAGTAATACTTTTAATTTTAACCATTCTAAAAATAAGTAAATGTATGGTCTAAGCATATTTGGGCCACCAGACTAAAGTCACCCCAATTGTATTTAAAAAAAGAAAAGTTGATCCTACCTCAAACTTAAAGCCAAGTGTTGTGTAGGTTGTCCTCCAAAATTCCCGTGATCTGCTGTCTTTTCCTGGGTACTCTCCTTTTGGATAATATGAAGTGATAGCTTTCCTGGTTAGAAGCACAAAGTCCTTGTCAGCCATTGGTAAGCAATTAGCGGTATCTTAGTTACGTTTAATGCCCACTCCCTTACATTGCTCATTTGTCAGTCCAGCATATACTATTATGTCTCTGCATTTAAGAATGTCCAAACCACATATACGGAAGGCTTCTTGTTGAGCATGGTAGCTGTGATTGCCATCTATAATTTCAATGAAATATTTATTTATTTTATTCATTTCAAAGTTTTCCTTTGTTGGGCACTGTGTAGGGTCTACTAATCCTACTAATGCAGCTGCCATTCGAAGGGATAGCTCCACATTTTCCAGAATGCTTCTGGAGATATTTGAGACATGCCATCGGCCCAGTTGTTGGACATGTCTCTCATCTACAGGCTCCTTCATCATTGCTATTTTCACATTGAACTTGCCCTTGTAACATTTGGCAATGTCTGAATCCATTTTTGAAGAGAGATTATCATTTCTATCTTCAGAGTTTGTGCATGAAGTAATTGATTCATCCACCATTGTACCTTCTTCATCATCATTCCTTGGATCTTCTGCCTGAACTCTTGTTTATAAAATGTAGCCACAAAATCACCAATTGTATCTATATCTTTGAAATGTGTATTAGTAAATAACGTATGAAAACTCTCCGAAGCCACACACAGCTCTTTATGTTCAAATTTTTCTAGAAAAGAGCAAAAATACCATTTTGTACATCATTTAGTCATTGTGAGATTGTAGTTTTTAATGAATTGTTAGCTATAGAATCACAGTTACAGTTTAATCTCTCATTGTAAACATTCTTACCTTTATTGTACTGCTTCCCCCATCAATTAACGAAACAACTGGTCCATACTTATTTTCTTGCTCATCACCTGTTGGGATGAAATAGCGCTTTTAACATTTAATTATCTAAACTTCTTGTCAAATGAGATGAGATAAGTTTTGCTCAGAAGATTAAATGTGACTTCTACTGTGACATTTGTATTATAACCCTAACAAGTTGAGAAGCAAGTATGTCCACTTAGGATTATGTTGATAAAAAAAATATGTAGCAATTCATCCCTTTTCTCTACTGTTTTTTTGTTTTGTGGGGTAAAACCATGGTGTAAATATCATCCTATCAATTTTTGTAATTTGGTGGCAAGCAATCCTGACTGACAGTGATAATATTTCAATGAAGTTGAATACATAAAGTGTGAAGACAAACTGGCTCAACTTATTTAAAAGTTATAATATTCAGATGAAATATTTGCAGAAATAATAAAAATTACAAAAAGCCAGCAATTTGTTTACATTTGTTCTAATAACAATTACCTAAAAATGTTTACCAGAAACTATAATTTTTATTTGCTTAAATATACTCTCAATATTCCATACATTATTTTATAATTTTAATTCTGAACATGTTACAAAAATTAGAGCTTAAATTTTATATGGGATTTTATTACAATTCTTACAGTTGAGGTAATCATCCAAGTTTTTATTCATCTCTCTGATTGTCATGTACATCAGTCCACATAATTCATCCTTTTTCAATGACCACTAGTTGGTGCTAAATCTACATGTATGGATGATAACATAAAAATATACAAAAAAGGTCAGGATACATTGATTTAATTGCTGTTCCAAGTCTGCATTACAATAAGGGGCCTGTCTTGGTTACAAATAGGCCGGTTGGGCCTTACTTTACTAAGGCTTGATATGTGTTGTTCAGTTTCAGCATTCACCAAAGCTCCTCACAATTGCCTCATTCATTCTGTCTGACTACCATACATACACAGACCATCCATCTTCAAAATAATTGCTAAATAATTTTGAGGAGGAATGGAAGCAAACTTTTCCATTATCTAATTTATATATACATATAACTGGTGAATCATCTTATGTTCTAGATGAATTCTCAGAAAAGTTTATAAAAACAACTTAATAAACTATACTTACATATTACTGCTATGTTCAGAATTGGCCATAGGTGTTGTATTTGGTGAATTTTCCAGTGGAAGTTGTTGCATTTCGCTGTTGATGGACTCAAATTCAGATGTCACCTCCATTTCAAGTTTGCCATACAGGAATGAGTTGCAAAAGAAAGCTCAGAAAACACCAGTTTATGTTGAAGGAAGTTACTGTGTTGAAAGCTGTTGATACTACAATGCTGTTGGGTTTATAGATACCATAATAGAGTAAGGTGACTACTCCAAAGAAAGATGAAAAATTCATATTGGCTCAATATTGACTCTGAGTCAATATGAATTTTTCATCTTTCTTTGGAGTAGTCACCTTACTCTATTATGTTAAGCTTGTTAGTGGAAAGTCTAATAGCTAGCATTGTTTTGTGAAGTTATTACAGTGTCGCGGATACTTTACATTACTCTGCTGACAACAGTACCAAGGCGGAGCAATAAAGTCTAAAGGGTTTAGTTTAGTTTATTCACATTAAGCGTCAGCTTATTGGTACATGAATAATAGTAAAAGTGTGACTAATCCCTGGTAAAACCGTATAATTGTTTATGGGATAAGGTATCGTAGCTTACTGTCTTATCGTGCTGGGGTCCGAACACTGATGATGCTAGAGCACAACACGATTAAGCGATCTCTTAATTTGTTGTTTCTTTATATTGCGTTTTTGGATTAGTCATTTTCTTTGCTCTTAGTGACAGCGAAGGTGTTCGCCTTCACTCAATACTCGGTCATTTGAACGAAATCGCAAAATAAATTCCTTAACTTTGTCGCCATTCCCTCCTCATGAAATACATGAAATTAACACAGCGACACAATGAATAAGGTTTGATGATGCCTAACGTTTCAATGACATCGTTCTCAGGTATGTTTTTTCACAGGTTGATATTTTGATTTCTAGATACATATTTTTATGTAAGTGATAACGAATTTCGCTACTATTTTTAGATTAACTCTATATACTTTCTAATCCATGACTTTGGAATTTACCACATCATATAAATACCAGATATGTGACTGTATAACTCCATTAGGATAGCTTATTGGACAGGTCTACACAGCCTTGAATGTAAACCTGTACATACCAATGCGGATTTGCCTGGAGCATCGTGCAGGTCGAGGTGTCAGCTATTTTTATATTCAGATTAAATTCACTTGTTGCATGGTGCAAGAAAAAAAATGAAGTACTGAGGTAGATTTCATTTGATAAATGATTCTCTGATAAATTGAAGTCCCTTTTCTTTAAATTAATTAGAAATAAACCAGACTGGCTGCTGCTTTGTGTTGACTTTTTGATAGCTATGGGCTTTCTAGTGACAACTTAAAGAACTATTTTCGTATCTCGATATGTCTATAGTGTACATTTTGTATAAAAGGTAATTACCACTTGTGTGTGTTCTTTGATATCTATATATCTGTAAAGAGCCATGTGTAAAGAGTTTACATTTTAATAGCGACTCTTGACCTGTTTATATACAGAACCCTCGCCAGAGTATTCTCCTGTTGAATGGGGGTATATAGTTAATAAACAGCTCTAATGAACGCCGCCTCTCAGTATATAGCGTAAAAAGTGACTTGAATGGCCCCAGGCGACCCGGTTATCCCTTATCATTATAATGTGATTCGATTTATATTAGTTACAGAAATGTTTATGGGAGAGTATTCATATAGGTAGATGTATTGGATTTATGCAAGTTGAGCTTTCTCTCTGTCAGAGCTAAGATACATGTCTGGGCGACTTTCTTGTGTTAACTCTAAGTATTGTAACCACTCTATTCAGCTCTGTGATATTAATACGATGTGATATTGATCACTCTGGTGTATTAGAGTTGATATCTCCACTTACAACTTTTGAAGAGACTAAACACTCTCCAGATGACGAGGTAAGTTCGTCTGGTCAGTAAACTTTGAGATGATGAATTCATTTTGCCTCAACGTTTCGGTTTAGGGATAAAACCATCATGGAGTAATTCAAACTAGAGACATAGGTATATATATGCAAACAGGTGAAGAAAATACTTTTGGCAGTTAAGCTTTAAAGTAAACATAATATCAAATAACCATCTTCAAAATTACATAGTACACAAGTAGTGCAACTCCGAAGAATGAAAGACTCATTTTGACTGAATATTTCGGCTTTATTTTGCCATCTGTCTACCTTAGTTAAATGGTTAGCATGCTGGTCTACTGATCATCTTTCCTGCTCACAGGCTAGAGTCCACCAGCTGCCTGTTGGTGTATATTGGCAATCCTGGTGTTGTTTTTATGAGTTTCATAAAGCAAAACAAACAAGGTGAAAATTCTTTATCATATACCTGTAAATGAAATACCTCTCAGAACAACAGTAAATCCTAATCAAACAAGCCACAGAAACCTTCCGACATAGAGGGTACCACAGACATAGAGGGTACCACGTAATGCAATACACTTCATACAACAATGTTAGTTTTATAACGCATACCACCTGTTGATTGTAGGTCAGCTCACCAGAAGATCAGGTTTGTTTGTCTATTAACAATTCTTTACATCATGTACATGTATCTCACAGTTCCACTTTGGTGTTTTGTGTTAAGAACAGTGATATTTACACCTTCAAACGATCAGTACAGTGCTATGTGATGTCATGATAATTCTGTCCCTAACTGGTATAACCACACTTTAATATGCCTCTTTTATACTGCACGGTTAGAATTGCACTATTACCACTTTTCCACGACTGCACTCTTACAACTTTATTCTTATGAGAACAATATAATAACAATGTCTTAATTATAGCATAATAATTATTCAAAAAGACAAAAAGATAAAATAGCATTGTTTCGATATCATTGTTTTTTACTAAATCTGAATGACTGAATGGTGTTAATTTTAACATTACACATTAATAAGAGGCACACTTTACAAATGGCACTGTTCATATGTTAATTGTTATTGCACTGCACTGTTTCCATTATAATGTACTGATACTAGGCGGTTTTAAATTATGATGTTTCCACCTATGATTTATTCCAACCATCGGACATACCCGTGATGTATAACAGTTCACACGTAGTTAACTGATCAAGAATTTCAACCAGTCTTAAACAGTCTTTGAAATATTTAATGCTTTGTTCATTTTTTTCATTTATTAAGATTTTTGCAATAACTTTGATGGTTTTACTTTTTATTTATTTATTTATTTTGTAATTTTGTAATTTTTGTATTCATTTATTTATTGATTTATTTGAGGGCAAAGAACAAATTTTTTATTTTACTGTAATTTTTTCCTTGGTCAGTGAAGTTATTATTATTATTATTATAATTTTCATGTAAAAATCAATTGTCTGAAATGCCTTTGACACAAAATTTGCATGTTTGAAAACACAGAAATAGCATAATGATTTGTCAGTTCGACGATTGACGTTTAATGAGAAGGAAATGTTAATTAAACATTTATTATCCAGAACTCAAACATGCAGTATTTGTTTTGTTGAACTAAATGTACTGGAATAGGGGACAGATTTATGACTGTCACATAATGTGTCTGTGACTCGTCATTTTGGTAACGAGTGCTCTTCCTAAACTGAACCTGCTTCGAATTACCTATCACGGGATCGATCGGGGGCAACATGAAGCTTATATGGTTTTAGTTTCTTTGTCATGCATTGTGTGATTGTCCTATCTTGTCTTATCATTGTTAATTTTTGAGGATGACGGCGGTTTCCTTAACCCTTTTGGTTTTCATCCTTTCGTTACGTAAGACATGATAAAACCCCAATCAAGCAAAGATATGAACTGATTGCAAAGAATCGACATAGGTGGTATAATGAGTATCATTGTAAAATTGAAATGAACACTACTCTCCCAAAATGTTTTTCAATGTAAACTGTTTGCTTTGTTTTGTTAAAGACGACCTCTGATACAGGACGGGGTGTTAGTCCACAGTCAGACTCGGAGAAACAGGACAAACAAGCAGATGGACAAACTGCAGGTATTGTGTTAAAATTGCATTTATATTCACTATTCATTGTTTCCAAAGCTTTGAATATTTACATATACTTCTAGTCACCAAATTCGTGAATTTAATACAACTAAATATACACTGGCACAGGGATGTCAATCAATTTTAACATTGCTGAATCAATTCATAATCTAGATAGACTCTGAGACAAATTTGGCGATGTTGTTTGATATATATTCATAAATGTAGAGAAGTGAATATATATATTTAAAATTTAGCAAAAACAAACTTAACAAAGAATACGTCTAATCACCTAGTGAGTAGTTTGAAGAGGAGATTTTTGATGGAAACATATTTATATGAATTTAAATCTTAACACGATTCGTTGTTTTTTTTTTAGATTCTTCTAAGCAGTTTACTTATTTATTAAACCACTGTAAAAATTCAAATATAACTGCAATGATTTTTTAAGAAGAAAAAGGTTCAGAAGAAGAAGAAGCTGTTGCTATGGAAACAGCTACAGAGACTGAGCCAGTCCTCCTGGAAACCGCTTCAGAGGACAAAGAAGATACTGCCCGAGGTAATAATATATGTCAATTAAGTTTGGCAATTGATCGGAATTTTTTCAATGTTTTTTATTCTGTCCCTCTCATAACATTTGAATTTATTAAACTAATTGATAAAAACTGTTGATGTAAATCATTTTTGGCATCTTATATCATTTAGTTGAACAAAATTTTCATCAAATTCTTTTTGTCTCTAGAGCAGCATAACATTGAAATAGAATTAATTTTATTGTTTATTTTTTAAAATAGTAAAATACTCATTTGTTTATTGGATTATGGTTTATATCACTCATATGGGGATGTGGTGAAGGAAACCAACACAATAACTGGAAAGTCAATTAAGATCTGGGGCCACTTTCACAAAATCCCTTACGATAATAAAATCTGGTACAATATTTTACACCTGTAATTTTGAGTCAAATTTTTACATTTTGTGTAAGTAACCCCTGGGTCACAAGAAATGAAACAGTTTGGCTTCATGTTGCCCCATATCTTTGAGAAGCTAAATGGTAACCAGGAAGTGAGAGCAGACAATTGTATGATTTCAGATGACGGCAGCAATGACTATGTTGTGAGTGAACTAGAAGAGTACGAGACCCTGGATGGTATGAAGGTCAAAGGTCAAGGTTCAGGGGACATTGGTCCATTTAGTTCCGTGAAGCTAGAGGTCATGTGGCAGCCATCCGTCCCAGGTCAAGTCCACTGTGAATTTGTCATTAACTTTGCTGATCCACTCTCAGAAAGTGTAAGTTTTTCAAAAAGTATAACGTTTCAGACAGTATAAGTTTTTGGGAATGTATCAGAGTTGTGGGCGTCATCCCAGACTATGTATATAATTGTCTGTACAACAGATTGTTGGTGGTTTATGCAAGCTTTTTGTGCCATGCTGCTCCATTGGTTGATTGGGAAACACTGTCAATTTGTTTGAGATGTACTTGTTCTGTCTTTCTGTGTTATCTCGTGTGCCCAGTGTTTGTTTTATTAAAGTAATGTAACAACTGAAAAGAAAGCTAATGAATCCATCAAAAAATCCAAAAAGTCCAAATTAATTCATTATGTTTCTTTGGAGATGTTGCTGTACTTGACAGTGTTAAACTTCTCACCAGTCATCATAATCTGTGTCAGGTATATGACCCAAATCAGACAAACAAACAATCAAACATAATCTATGTTTGTCCTGTATATTGTCAGTTAATTTCCAGTAATAGCAATTCTCACATATATTCAGCCTGCATCCCTGTCTTAGTGGTTAGCGAGGTTTTATGAGGTTTCTTCTCGGTTTTCCACAGTAATTATGCAAGGGACAGTGTGAAGTCTGCAATCCATCTTCATATAAGTGAAATACCCTTGAGCACAACATTAAACCCCACACTGAGACGCAGGGCTCAGCTTTCAGTAGAGCCATAACATTCTGTACATCTTTCAACAAACATCTTTAGCAAATTTATTGTCTGTCCAACCTCAATTTAAATAATTAGAAAATATTTTCTTTCAAATCATTTGTTTTTGCTTTCCGAGTTACCTCCCCTGATGTCAAGTATACTATCATTGCATGTTTTTCAGATATCCCTTGTAGCTGTGGGTAATGCTATAGATGTACCAGTGTGGGTGGAGAGACAGACCGTTGATCTGAAGATCTGTATGTATGACCGACTCTACCAGGACACCATTCTTGTGAACAACCGTGCTTCGACTGCACTCCGCCTCCACTTTGAGGTGCGTAAAGAACTCCGTAATCACCTGGAGGTACTGCCCAAAACTGGATACATTCAGGCCCAGTCTCAGTTCTCAGCTCAACTTAAATTCCTTCCCAGGTGAGTTGAAATAATTAATGAGAATCTTACATTGTGAAACATTGAATTTCAAAATCTTTTACGACATCATTTTATTAGAACTTTATTTTGGAGTCCGTCTGTCGACCATCAGGTATATGAG
>JAVFBW010119908.1:0-15030 GCA_034783835.1 Mopalia ciliata
GTATTTCACTTATATGACGACGGAGACAAAAATAAAACGTACAAACAGATCAGCTTCCTGTTTCCCGTTAGCTCTGAAAACACCAGGGCAACAGAAAGCTTCTCTTTTCTTGCCTCTTACAATCGACCGAGTAAGCCGAGGGAGTTTCTGCAGGACTGGCCAACCCGCTCCCTCATGGGGCCGTTAAGGATAAGAGGTATACCTCTAATGTGTGATCAGCTGAGGAGAGACCCCAGAGCCTGACTGACCTGGCTCTTAGTCAAGTAAAGATGTCAAATAAAATGCTATATTTGACGATCTCACATCTAAACATGAAAAAGGCTGTTGTTGTTGCTGAGCGTATTCTTTTTGGCTTTCCAAAAAAGGTTTGGATTTATATCGCTCCTCAAAATAGGCTTTAAAAACTACTTTCCTAAAAATATATCCAGATTTTGAGTAAGACCTTTTTGTAGCATGAAAGCTATTTAAATGGTTACTTTCAGAAATATAAACCATATGAGCCATTAAGCATGTTAAATGAACAAATTAGACTACTTCTGGAGATTCTTACCTAATAGTCTTGTTTTCAAAGGTTTTATTGCCTCGCCACTTGCGAATACAGGCAAGACAAAACACGTGGTTACAGTTGGACATGATGCCAAATCTCTGCTCACAAGGTGGCTGTTTGTCCATTACTATGTCCATACATATACCACATGACTTATCTTTACTGCCGGCCACAGCAAACGATAACTCCATGTCCTTCTCTAGAACCACCATACACTCCTGCAAAAACAGTTTAAAGGGATATATAATATACAATTATCATCTAGTATGTCTCATAAAGTTGTGTTTCCTAAAGTTGGTTCGTGGTTCGCATAACCATCCAACAAGTCAAGAATTCAAATCACCACTAAGATTCAAGTATAACTCAGTTAAATTTGTTACTGGGGTATTTACACTATGCTCGGACTAGCCCTGTTTACATGACTGAGTGCTTCCCCTCCTAGTCATGGAGTAAAAAATCCTGCATACATGTACCAATAGAGCCAATACGAATCATAGTGTCCCATAAATTTCCCCTGTCTACCTTACAGGCTTCCTCTGGCACATGATCGCGATATACGCCACTTTTTATCTGCTCCGGTAAGGCGTCCTGCTCTAAACCGTCCAGCGAGCCGCCATGGTGCCTCTAACACACATGTACGAAATCGGACAGAGTGGGAATCACGCATGCACGTTAAAGTCACCATGGCGGCTGGCTGGACGGTTTCAAGCAGGACGACAGACCGTAGTGGATGAGAAGTGGCTTACATCGCGCTTACATGCCAAAGAAAGCCTGTAAGGTAGACAGGGGAAATTTATGGGACGTTATGATTCGTATTGGCTCTTTTTTAATGATCTAACTGTACAGAAAGTGGCCTCCCGCTTGCGCCACATTTATGCAGGTTTTTTAACTCCATGATTGGGAGGGGAAGCACTCAAAATCATGTAAACAGGGCTATGCTGGGACGTGATAGATCTATGAATATGCATAAACTCCTGTATTTTGATAACTGGAAGCCTATTTACTGTCCCACTAATAACCCTTTTAAATCTTATACATCTGTTGATATGCAAATGTAGTTTTGATGTACATAATGTCTGATTGTTGGTTTGTTTGATTGGGGTTTAACATTGTACTCAAGGGTATTTCATTTATATGACGACGGATTGCCAACTTCACAATTAACCTTGCCTTATTACGGTGGAAATCATAGAGGAAACCTCGTAAAAACCATTCCTGTGATTTCCGGAGCCACAACATGTGACTAGCTTATATATCTGATGGTTGACAGGCAGACTCAATCGGGTGAACGGTACATCAAAGCAGGATTAGTAAGCATACACATCACCACTAAGCCACAGCTGCGGGCTGATAATGTTTAAACCCCAAAACAGATGAAAACTGTGAATTCTCTACACAACTTCGTCTATCTATCAGCTGATCTAAATCAAATACATGGCATATGGCCCATGATCATGATGTAGCAGGTGATGTGTACAGTACATTCTATGAGTTTCAAGAAAATTCAGTAAAATATTGTAAAAGACTGCTAGAGGATACCCAGTTATTTAAAATGCGATGGAAAATGAGCATTTTGGACACCATACTTTTGATTTCTGGCTAAAGCCCTGATTGGAGGTCCAATGGTCCACTTCTAAACTAATGAAAGCTGCAGTTCACAATAATCTGTTAACACCATAGAAAAGACTGATTTTCATTTTACTATGCAGGTTTTTCTGACGTTTTTCACTGTGCGTTAGCAAACATGGCAGCAGAGAATATATACATTTGTTAATTGTGTAGCTAGTGTCAGACTTGCACCATGCTATAAATTTGTTAAAAGCTCCAGCTGACAAGGCAGCCACAACACAAGCCCTTCAGTAGATTTCTTTCGAGTGGCCTCGACATGGGAAACGTTGACAGTTGAATATACAGATCACATATACATATATACAACAAGAGGAATAATGGAAGTACTCCTGTATAATTATTGACCTTTAGTGAATTCAAGTGATTGGTGTTTTACACAGTGCTTAAGGGTATTTCACTAATATGAAGGCAGACTATTCCTACAATAAAAGATGCCAACACAACCAAGATGTGAAGAAGTGTATCCCTTGTGTTGAAAAGTTAATCTTCTTCCAGTGCTGAGTAAAGACAGCATTGCTACACTTCAAACACTGACCTTAGCCAGAGGGTTTTATTAAAGAAAAATGTCATTGGTCTGCCAGACCTTGATTAGAAAACTCCTTCTGCTTCACTTGTTTTACTCTGTTAACAGTGTTAATAAAGGCCTAGTGGTTCCATCGTTTATATGTTAGCACAATTTCACGTACGATGTAATTTCTAATCTACTGAACTAATACTATACCTTCATATGCTCTTCATTCTGCTCCTTATCCACAGGGTGTAACACTGCTAAACCACACAGCTCACAGATATCTCCATGTAGGTATGCACACTGCTCCCCAAACCTACACTCCCCTTTAGCAGCAAAGGGACATAACAACTCTGAAGCCCCTTCTATTGGAACAAATGTGCTTGGCTGCTCTCCTGCATCTTCCGCACCGGACTTGGTTGCTGCAGCATAACTTGATTGCACTGAAATAAGTTAACTTGTCAGATTGAATAGTCATTGCATCAACATCAGATGTATTTGTAGACAAAAATTGTTTTCATATCATGCATACATCTTTGGAATAAAACAATATGTGTGAGTGAATTGGTACCTGTTGATTTATATGGTTGTCCTGGAACAAACTCGGCTGCCTTGACCCACTTCTCAGGGTCCTTATGGGAAATCGTAACGGAAGGGGACAATGGAGAAGATGGAAGGCTCTCTCCTGTAGATCCGTGTTTCTTCAAAGTTACCATCTTACCAAACGTTACGGGTGAAGGTTTATTATTAATGGGCATAATTTTTTTATCTAGTATCTTCGGATTAGAAGTTGGTGGGGTAGTCCGACAAGTGGGTTTGTTGTTGTTGTTGGTGGTGGTGGATGATGGCTTGATGTGGTCATATCTGAAGAAAAATCAATGGTGATCAGTCTTTCTTCAGTCACTTAAGAAGAAACATTTTACAACGGTTTTTACAAGAAAAACAAGTTGAAAAGGTTGTTTTTTTCAAAGCATTACCAATTTAAAAGAATAAAATGTTTTTGGTTAATACACTTAAACTTTAATCATATATCATAATTGTTGTACTTAATCTGCCAATCAGCATCCACGTTTCATAAGCAATTTGTTGCTAACTGGTCATTGTTCTCAATCCTGAGAAAGAGTGAACTTTTTGTTGTATATAAAAAAAATCTAGGCAATCTTTCTCATTCTAGGTAGTGGTCAGTTGACCTTATCAAACATTTTAAATTAAAAAGGATTAACAGTATATATTTTTTTTACATAGAAATAGGTCACCACTAAAAGGGGTGCAAGATACACCCACTGCAAGTTGTTGTTTTGGCGCCACCAGTAAGGCAGAAATTGTTGTTTTTTACCTCCTATCGAGCAGTAAATTGTTAGCATTGCCACCTTTAATGTTTCTTTCTTTCTTTGTTTGATTGGTGTTAAACGTCGTACTGACGGGTATTTCACTTATATGACGACGGATTGTCCACTTCACACTGTACACAGCCTCATTAGGGAGGAAAACAAGGAGGAAACCTCGTCAAAAAAAAAAAAAACCCGCGATTGCCAGAGCCACAACATTTGACTCACTCATATACCTGATGGTCGAAAGACGGACTCGAACCTGTGAACGGTAAATCGAACCATGTTCGGTTCTGGAAGCGCACTCGCTACCACTGAGCCATGGCTGCGGGCAACTCTAATGGGGTAACAAATTTATACTTTCCCACCTCAAGACGAGTGGAGAAGTAGTACAGATGGAAAGGATGGAAGGTGAAGGTCACAGCCCGGACAAGTATTATGGACAATGGTGACCTTGACCGTTACCCAATGATCTTTGGTATCAGTCAGGACACACCCCATCGACATAAGAAACATTTGTGAAAAGCATAAGTATCTGCAGAGTTTGCGCTTAGACAAAGTTCTCACTATTATGGACATTGGTGACCTTGACCTCGACTCAATGACCCTGTATATAGGTCATGACACACCCCCTAGTAATAAGAAACTTTTGTGCAAAGTATAATCTTCTTTGAGGTTTCATTTAAAAGTCATGGCCTGGACAAGATTTTTAGTATTATGGACAATGGTGACCTTGACTTTGACTCAATGACCTTGCATATAGGTCATGACACACCGCCTAGTCATAAGGTTTTGTTTGTTTGTTTGATTGGTGTTTAACGTCGTACTCAAGGGTATTTCACTTATATGACGACGGACACAAATACAGGACATCGCAAACGAATCTGCTTCCCATTACCCTTTAGCTCTGTGAACACCAGGGCAACAGAAAGCAACCTCTTTTCTTGCCTTTTACGATCGACCGAGGTTTTCCTCAGGGAGTATTCTGCAGGGACATGGCCCACCCGCTCCCTCACGGGGCTGAAAGTAATTGAAGATTCTCTTTAGTGAAATAGGGCCTGAACTTTTCTTCTTAAATTATTAATGCTTTCATGGAAATAGTTCGACAGCATGCCTTCGTTTATGGCAGAATAACTAATATTGGTCTCTTTATACTATTGATTAGATTTGTTACTGTATATCAGATATTTTTTTTATTTTTAGAAAATAATATTGATTAAAAGATGTTTTCTGTATATATTCGTCAGAATAGTTATTTACCAGTACTCTGTAATATACATTATGTTTATCTAATTTGCTGATATTTTACTTGTGCATTGTTTTGTTTTATTATGGCTGATAAGAGGGAGTTTCGGGTAGCTGAGTTTCATTGCTCTATTCATTTGTATCTCATCTAATGAGGTACGAATGAACAGAGCTATGAGATTAAGATAAATTCCGGTTGCCCTGTTGCTCAGAGAGACAACATTAAGTTGATCAGGTTGGTTTGTTTTTGTATTTTTCTCCTGTCTTGTCCTTGTTCGTTGCGTGTGGTGTCGAGGGTGGTTTCCTTCACCCATTGGTTTGGCACGTCGTCATGGGAGAGAATAAGAAAGTACAGCGTTAAATTCGAATCAAACACACAAACTGCTTTGTTATTTTGTTTTTCGCGTTGGTGCTAATTTTTATTCCAGCGGTGTAGCGGCCAAATGTAAGTTTTGCAGTCTAACAGAGATAACTCTCGTTGTCGTCATTGTTTCGTTTGAGCAGAGGGCATTGTCAACAGGAAGCGCTGTTGGAAGGCTGGCTCGCCCCACGCCTTTAACTCTTCTGGGATTAATTTTGGTATACAAAGGAATAAAGTACGTCAATCTGTGTCAAATATATGTATCAAATGAAAAACACAGCATTTGCGCCTTTAACCTTAACGACCCTCATAAGGTGAGTTGTTGATAGCCTATGGCCGGCCTCTCAAAACATATATCCGATTTTTCTCTCTTTTTGTCTTTTTTGGATAGAAAAATCACAATAATCAAACGCCTTCTTTCTTTTCTGGCGTTTAAATAAAGTTCTATTTGAGTTTCTCGCCCGAGTTGACATGTATAAGTTATCTCCCTTTGCAATCATTAGATTGAAAACCGTTAAAAAGAAGAAATATTGCAAGTAGGTAAAATACTAATCAATGGTTTCAGTGTATCTAGAAAAAATCCGAGAAAAATCCGAAATAGTTTTTGTGAGGCCGGCCATAGCGGCCTATCGATTTTCAACTTTCACCATGGGTTTAGATAGGCTAACACGGAGGAATTTGCCCTATACATTGTGCTAGGTTGATGAAAGGCAACATGAGCCAGATCTTTGGTTGTTCCTGTTTTTGCCATTGATTGGTGCCAGTGGAGTGTCGTTCACCGATAAGGTTGATATGTTGTCGTGGGAGTGAAACATGTCTTTGGTGTAATTACCGTGTGAAGCCCCAAACAAACTTTTTATTTTAAATTTGTAAGTACTGTGTTCAGAAGTTTAATCCCCAAACAGGACCACCGAATACATTTCTAAAAATTCTGTGAAGGAAAATTGGAGTCTCTGCAATTTAATTAATGCAACAATGCATGTGGAATGTTGTATTGCTACCAATCTGTGTGATTAACTTTGTATTGGATTGTTTTATAGAATAATGGCAATAAGATTCTTTGTAATAATACCAAGTATACCATTCGGTCAGCAAGACATGAACCCACTCAATGATACATTGAGTAAAATAAAAACCTAATCAAAGTTTGATAGTTGTGTCAGTAGGCTAAATGAATTAAATTTAATCCAATCATAATTGTACCTTAACGTGATGGTGTTGTGCCAGATCCATTTTCTCTAGGCAAGAGTTTTATTCGAGCTACTCTGCATTTTTTATTATTGGCAATCGCCGTCATTTTCACTAACCAGTCTTCTCATAACACAACATCTGATTGGAAGCGTGCGAACTTCTACGCATCCAATCAGATTTTTCTTGTCAGTAGCGTTTGGTTATATGCACTCGATCCGCCTATGGTTGTAAATTTGTAATGCAGAGTAGTTCGGAATAAAACGCTTGGCTAGCGAAGATGTGCCAGATAGGTCTCCCGAGTTTTTATTTTATTTTCCTTGAACAGGTAGGCATAACACACACAATGGCTCAATTCAATTTAATTTAATTCAATTAAATTGAACCGGTTTTATTTACTGTCGGACATCTACAAGCCAGTAGATTAATTATTTTTAAAAGATCTTTTGGCATTTTAGGTCGTATGGAGAGGTATTCATTCAATGGACTACAAGTACCATATAGTTATATGTTTTAAGGTATTTGTCATTGAGTTTATAGAAATATATAGATAAATGTTTGAATTTATAAGGAAATAAATAATTCGAACGGATTTATCGGTAGATCTTCTTACTACTTTGATTGGGGATTAATATAGAGGGATAAGAAACATGATCATCGCTTTTCTCTGAATCGGCGATCTGTGAATGAGTCACTCGGCTAGCCTGTTATGCAAAACGTCGCTTACTTTTAAGGCTATTTTTTGTAGGAAAGCACATCATTCGTTGTCGTTTATGACAACGACTAGTTAAAATAATATCCATTCGAAAGAAACCCACTAATACCAGCTTTGGTGAACGACCCATGACATATTCACTAATATAATATATTGACTGCATTGACGGATACCTGAATCTATATATTGTTAAGGAAATATTCGTAGACTGATGGAAATTCGTTTTCGTTCTACTGTAAGCGTCTGCAGCTAAGCCCTGTTAGCCAGACACCAGAGTTCGAATTCCAGTAGAGGCCAACGAAACTGTTTACTTCAAAACAAGGATATCACTATAATTCAGCAACAAAAATGTTAATATATACTTTAAGACATTTTCTATTGGGTGGAGAGATGCATTTGTTGTATTTTCACCTCTTTTTACAATCAAAATATATGGTGTTAACTATGCCTGACTCGCTATTTCCTTTGATGGGTGACCGGTATATTTCTCGATATAAAAATGTATCAGAAGACGCCATCTTGTTTAAACTTCGATACCAAAATAGGAATAAAGATTGGATAACATTATCTGTAAGTGCTAGGAACTGATAAATGGAGGCCAAGAATTCTAAACCAAACGATTAGGTCCACATATTTTTAAGTAATAACGAAAATACTGTAAAGCTTAAACTAAGTCTCCAACGGAATTTGGAATCGACTGTACGTTTCCTGGATCAACATAGCGGAGAAAGTCAACTCTGTCGACTTATTTATCATAATGACATTACTCATGTCGACAGATGAATGTCCGAATTATTAAAAAACAAAACAAGTGTAGAATCACTATAGCTGCGACAGTAAACTCTTCTTTACTGGACAGGGGTTATTTACAATATTAGCTGATTAAGTATTGCAAAATGTGATATTTAAGTAGTTTAGCATCATATTAAGCTGCATTCCAAATTTGAACTCTCTATTTTAAGCAGTTTGGCTTCTATCCTGTTCACATCCTCATGTCAAAAAAAAGGGACAGATGCGGACATATTTGTTGCCACGGAAACCTGAAATTTGTTCAGAATGATACCATTTTCAATTAAGTTGCATTCCACATTTGTTTACGTCGTCATGAGGGAAAGATCGACAGACCGACCGACAACAGTGGACTGTATATTGTATACAGTTCAACGGCCACTTTCATAAAAAATATCGTTACATTTCGCCAAGTGTTATGATAAATATCGTGCGATATTGTATTATTATCGTACGACATTTTGGGAACGTGGTCCCTTGGCAATGCTGGAAGACAAAGTTGTCTAATTTGAGTGTTTTACATTTTACTGTGATATATAACAAGAAAAAACATTGGTCGGCTATAGATCCAGGTACCGTCATTATTTGGCGTATGATATGATGGACCGGGATTGAAGAATTTCAGCCAGTGACATTTTCAACAGTGGTCAAGGACCGCTACAGCCTGTACTTTTGTCTCTGCTGTTGGAGGGCCATTAGTGTCATGATCAGCCGGGCACCTGTACCCTCAAAAACTTGCCCTCTCCTGCCCTCAGCACCCACTGAGAACTTCCCCTAGTTCCTCCATCCGTAGTACCCAAAGAAAACACGAACAACTGTCGCCACATCCATTTGCAGTGATTGATGGTAGAAGTAGTGTCTACCTATACACATGGAGTCTATCATAGATAAGCAGCTATCGGTATGATGGGAGTTGACATCGCGGAAAGCTGCCCAGCTTGACGGCACTCCGTGGCTCACGCTTCAGTGTCACACGACCGTACATCTGTTGTGTTTGTAGTAACTCTCATCAGCAAAACCAAACTCATGATTTACAAGAATATATAAATATTTACACATTTAAATTTAAAATGTATCATGGAAAAATCACAATACTCTTACAGAGACCTGTGATTTCATTGTCAAAAAAAATATAAAAATATAAAAAAATAAATGTTTTCTCTCTTGCGTGCAGTTGAAAATATAGGTGCATATACGTGCTCTTCTGTTGGGTTCTGTAGCTTAGGGCAGTTTGTTTGGAACGTACAAATGTTGTTTTGGCAATGGATATATATTGTTAACTAGGAATTGATATGTTTCCCATAAATAGATTATGAATCGATCTTAATATAGACTAATTTTCTTCAAGTTCGTTTAACTGTCAAGTCGTTGACGTGAATGTGTATGTTATGTCATAAAACTTTTTCTTTTAATTATTGCAAATCATATAAAGCACTTGGTACAAATTAACTGTGAAGATTAAAACTCTATTGGTACTTGTATTGCACAAGATCTATTAAAAAGGCATTTCTGTGTTCCTCTTTTGTGGATGATGTTGGGAGAGACAAATTCGTTTTCCCGTGCGTCTACCAATATAACACGATCAGGCTGCTGTGAGCCGCTAAGCTCACTTGCTTAGACCTCTGGCTCTCTTAGAAAATATTATAAGGAAAATGTATGATTTGTGTTTGAATATAAATCTTATCCGTATTGCGTAAAGAAGGGCTGAAAATATATTAGTTAACCTAGGTAGAGCAGTAACACAATTGGCCAATGTCTCCCTATGTTTTCTTCTCGCATTCCTCAACACTTTGTCCAGTTACCCTGGGGCAATTTGCCTCTATGATGACGCTACATGTGGTAAATGGGTACTGTGTGTTGACAGGGGGCGTGCGAACATGCCTGGTATTCATTAAACAGTTAGATAGGGCTTATCGTTATAGAACGAGCTAATGTCCCAGTCGACTGAGGTACCCTCGTAATAGGACCTTGATCCAGGGCGATCTTCCTTATCCTTATCTTCAGTCGCCAAAAGCTATCGTTAATCGATTTCAGAGCAATATTTCACCCCTTGTAAACTTCACTTGTAGTCGGTTTCAAACTGATTTTAATTAATTGAAACGATCTGACTTTAATTAGTTTCAGACTCTGTGTTAAGCCTAACGTATAATCCTTGACGATAAATGCCATGGACAATGTCACCCTATGCGATGCCCTGGCTTAGGACCAGATTCCAATCTTCAATCTTCAAAGGGTATGTTAGAATTGACCATTGCCGTAAACCTTCGTGGTCTTGGTTTAAAAGGCTTACAATATACAAATAAAATGAAAAATTATAATAACATTAAATTTTAAAAAAGCTAGGAAGCATCTGGCCTAAATTCCAAATATTTTTAGCTCCTTTCTATAAAGCTCAAGCTTTTCATGCGTGTGATAAAAACTGTAATAAGCTAAAATTGCAGTATTTTTTTAATATAGATTTAAATTGAATTCAGGCTTGTGTATATATTTCTGAATTCATTATTCTTACCGGGAGTAGGGAGTGCGGACTTATTATACAATCTTATATGTCATAGAAATTCACCGATGCTAAATTGTTTCACTATACCAGCTTTATAAAACATCTACTTATTATGTCCAGTAAACAAAACCAGCAGTGTAGCCTACAACATTGGGAAGCCTTTAAAAACGCTCAAGAAACTCGGCTAATGCCGTATAATATACGTTGGACAGTTTGATATGGCCTGTTTCTTATATATATGTTGATTAGAATTTCGTGTGGGGGATATACAAGTATTTATACAGTAATAGCCCCAGGTATCCACTAATAACTTGCATAATGTCATTCATGGTGAAATTCCTTTCACCCTAGGACCCCAAAAGTTATCTTGGCGGCCCGGAGCTTTACCATTTAACATTGTTTAATGGTAAAGCTTTACATTCTTCATCTAACTATAAGTGGAGACTTGCGTTGTATTGTTTGAAATGCTTTAGAGCAGAATTTACGTGAAATTAGCATCCAAGTTAATATGTAAACAATGGCATTGTGTACATATATACTCTCTGAGTGTTCTTGGCACGGATCAGTGGATAGTTTGTCGGACTACTGATCCTCCTTCATGTTCCGCTACGGATAAGAGTCCACTAGTCGATCTCGGGGTGGCTCCGGCAATTTCCATCGTATGCAGTTACCAAGAAACACTGTGACGTGGACAATCCGTCGTCCTGTAACTGAAATGCCTGTAAGCATGACATTAAGCCCAAATCAATCAAACGACAATCTAAGTATGTCACTTCCACCGTATTTAAGCAAGGTAGACTAATGAGCAGTCAATCAGTCATATAAGTGAATTCACTTTGAATATGATGTAAAATCGCAAAGTTAAACCCCCTACAGTGTGTTTTTACGTTTCGCCGTTTTACTTCTAAACTACTGTGAATTTTCGAAAACATGTATATATATTCTGAATCGTCTTTTTCTGCAGAACAATAATAAGTAAATTAGTTTTTCTAAAACTTAGAGAAAAAAATATTTTGCATAAAAAGAACATTTTTGCTACTTCTTACACTATTTACGTCAACTGTACAACTGTACAACTGTATATCAACGTATTATACATTATGTGAACCCAAAAACATTCATTCAGTTTTTTTCCTATTTGTCTTAGTTTTCTTGCAATATTGGGTTAAAGGTAAAAAATCCAACAAATAAGTCAAAATAGTGAAATTTCAACTTCTTATAACTTTATAGGTTAGAGTATCCTTAAACTAAACACCCGTTGAAGGGGAGATTACTCATACTGTCATACACTGTCTCTATAAACATAACATTAGTTCTATCTAGCTTGGTTTTACAGTTTTATTTCTAATGCTGTAAAAATCACGAACAATAAAATAACATTCTTCCCCAAAGGGATAGTTTTATATCGTGTTTATGTAAACGATCTATGGTGTACTGTCAATGGTCAAAATTTATTATAGATTCAAAGAACACATAAAAATTGAACTTCGACAAAATACCCAGGCTAGTTTCCGTCACTCACTATGCTGACAAGCCGTTATGTGAGTGAAATAACCGTAAGTAATGGTTAGAACCAAATGATCAAAGCGACAAATAGTTATTTATGTTCGTATTATGACTGAACCAGGTGGAAAATTTGTCTTATTTCTGTTTGTTCATCAGTGAGGGTTTGATTGTTTCTTTGATTGGGGTTTAACACCATACTTTAAGTTATTTCACTCCTAAAATACCCACCCTAGAAATTTGGACGAAGTTCAATTTTTATGTTTGTTGATTTTTTTTTATTGGGGTTAAACGTCGGGCTTAGTTATTTCACACATGACGGCGTGGCAGCCCATTTTGTGAAGGAAACCACCTTTTACAATATTGGTAACCAACAAAGATAAAGCAGGAAAAATATGTTTGACTTATTGTTTCCGTTACAGACACTTTATTTACGTGATGTGATCCCTGCGTACGTCAGTATACATTGGGGTATTTGAGGCTAAAACATATAAATTATTATTGCAGTGATTGATAGTAGAAGTAGTTTTGGTCACTGCAATATAGTCTCCATGTCTCAAAATTACCGGGCGGGCGATTGGGAGGGAGATTCCGGTGTTGCCCTGGGCCCGCAGCCGTGGCTTGGTGGTAGCGTGTTCGCTTACTAAACTGAACCTGCTTCGATGTACCGGTCACGGGATCGAGTCCGTCTGTCGACCAACAGATATATGAACGAGCCCCATCTTGTGGCTCCGGCAATCGCGGGGGTGGTTTTTACGAGGTTTCCGCCGTAATATGGCTAGGTGCAGTGTGAAGTGGACAATCCTTGAGTACGACGTTAAACCCTAATCAAACAAACAAACCGATGTTGCCCTGGAGATTTCTGAGCCGAGGAGGCAACAAGAATCCGATCTGTTCCTGATGACTGTGTTTTGTGATTGTCCCGCCTTGTCTGTGTTTGTTGCCAGTGGCGTCCATGACGGTATCGACTATTTGGCTGGTACGCCATCATGTATGAATGAAATGACCTTAAAGCTGGCGTTGGACCACGAATGAAGTTTAACCGATATCGGCCACCCAACAGTCTTGCTTAATATAGTTCTTAATGAATCAGAGCCGTCAAGTTTTTATGCGGAACAACATATCTCGAGCTGAAGGTGTGGCGCACAAAGACCCGGTATTAAAGTTAAAATTGCCAGATGGGAGGAAACGCTTTAGCACGTGTGGAAGTCGGGGTTTTATTGTCTCTAATGTATGCATCATACTGTGCAATGGTAACCCTCTACAACGCGCCGGAATACCTGTTAATTTGCGGGTAGAATGAAGGAATTCAAGCTATTGAAATCCGCTGTTCTCTTACTGGGTTTCGACTTCGCCATTGGATATTACATTCCAAACGAGACGTGTAACCTAGCACCCGAAGTCGTTAAGAATGCATCTCTCGCGGTGAAGTAGATTACAAGGCGAAAAACTACAAGTAGAATTTGTGTTATAATATACATTTGGTGTATATTAACCAGTCAATAAAATAATAACAAACCTAACATGCCGATGTGCTCAGAATTCACGGAATTTATTACGTCTCATTCGTCAGCATATTAATAGAAGGTAAAACGCGAAATGATTCAACCAGAAGTTCCTTAAAAATTATACGAAGTTATTCCACAGATTCAGGGCCCCATAGAACATAGAACGAAAACGAAACTCAAATTTTTAGAAATTGCTAGATTTGAAAAAAATATAGGAAATTTAGAAAATGTAAAGCTTCACTATGCTTTATTACGTATAGGAGAAAGCCCTTTTAACTGCCCATTCTCGAAAAAGAATCGACGAGGTGAAGCCGAGGCGATTCTGTTTCAAGAATGGACAGTTTTGAGGACTTTCTCCGACTTAAACGATAGTCCCTACTAAGTTATGTCACTGTAGACTGGCTATTTTTGTGACACCATACACTAAGTTTTATGTCAATGAATTTTCGCGTTTTTACTGGCAATAAATAAGAGTGTTCAGAGCAATTGGAAAAGAATGTAGGAAAACCGTACATTCGCAAAAAAATAATTTACACTTAAACTATGGTGTGACGTCACAACTATCGTTTAATATATATAAAACGTAAAAAACAATATTCTGGTATCCTATTGTTGAGACAGTTGGGAGCTCCGCTGTGCCGCCTCTGTTAGAACTGGAGGAAGATTAATGTTTCAAGCTTGGCAAAACACTACATATTTTATGGCTGTGCTTGTGCCAGTAACTGTTTTAATACACTGTCGGCATATAAGTGAAATACTCTGGGCATGGGGTAAATACCAATCATCAGTCGTCACTCAATCAGTCTATTAGTCACGCTAAAGCCGTGGCGTAGATTTTTTAAAAAGTTTTAATTTATTACAGTACTCCGAGAAACACAGCTTGTCATTTGATAAATTTATGATTGGGCCGTTGTATAAACTTTAATTACAATATACATAATGCACAATTTATTTATATTGGTATCCCAGGTGTAACAGTTGAGCTAAAACCATGTCAGATACATGTCATTCTTAAAGGGGAAGACCACCTAAACATATTCTATAAATAAGTAAAACTTTTTGTGTGTATTACAATACATAAATTTCCATTTTCATAATGTGATCGTAACTTTGGTTACCATCCATTAAAAATGATCACAAGTACCAGTTGAGTCATCAAATCCTGTGTACAACAGACTTCACTGATCTATCATTGGATAGTTCAAAATT
>JAVFBW010119919.1:0-15030 GCA_034783835.1 Mopalia ciliata
TATTTTTGTCCGTCGTCATATAAGTGAAATACCCTTGAGTACGACGTTAAACACCAATCAAACAAACAAACAAAACCCCTACTATTCAACGTAGGCCTATGACTTTGAACTTTCATAAACATTAGTCACAATATGGAGATGTGGAACGTGAAACTTTTCCCACAAATGTGTCTTGAACTTTCTCTCTCTAGTGATTCACAAGATCCACGGCTTACATTCATAAATACTTGAATGAAAAAGAGGATCTTAGATCTTCCAGTTACGATGTATTATTATTCACGCACGTTTCCACTCTGCTTAACATATAAAATAATACCTTATTAACACCTTCTGACATCATGGCCACAAACACACATCCGCTCTCCTGAAACTACAGTCGTCAACTAACAGTCACCTAACCGTCTTTCTTTATACTTTTAGTCCAACAGTCAACGATAAACGAATGACAGAAAAAACATAATGAAGGTCTACATCACAGCCTTGGGCACTCATTAATGACTTAGAAATCAAGGGACTGACATTAACAGTATTACACGTAAACTGAAGCAAACGAGCGCTGGATCGTCATTGTTGACTCTGTGATCTCTCTTGGACATGCGAGTACAGATGGCGCTGCACCATGTTATGTTTGCCGTTTTGTTCCACGTTCGACATTTATTCGTCCAACGAAGGACTAAAAAAACTTCATAAAAAAGAATACAAGACTACTCAATATATATTTTAAAAAACGCCACGAAGGGCTACAGCACAGCTTTGGCGTCTAACCAGCCCCATTGACATCTATGGACAGGTTTTAAATGTGTATTGTATGATTGAAGCGGACTGGACCTTGAATGACGTTAATTGTTTACACCTTGGGTGACGTCGTGGTTGCGATGAAGACTTCCAACCAGCATCACCACAGTCGTCCCCGCTGGCGTGTTACATTTTACCAATGGCTGTTAGAGGGGGAGGTGTAACAACAGAGCTTCGGTTGTTGGTGGTGTACGACATTTGAACATACCCAAACTGGAGACCCTTTTCAGGGCCAACGAAAATCTCACGAAAGAGGTATCCAAATATTTTCCACTGTTCAATGAACACAATAGTGTTTTAATTCCAACGGTCCTTTTTGGGGCCTACCATATATCTTACAAAAACAGGGCTGCACAAATGTCCACACTAGTGTGGGTGAGTACTCATTTTTTTCACTCTCTCTCTTAATGTCCTGCAACAACATCATACACATGTAGACCACGTCGCGGTGATGTCACGAACGTAGACGGAATTAATACATAATAACGTTGATACATTCTTTATAAAAAAAAAAATACTACATTAATATGAGGGAGGTACCAAAACGAATAGCTATTTTTATCGTATAAGCTATACGTATTGATATTTTGCCAGCTGCGAAAATCAATCATTTAATATTGAATTATCCACTTTTTCTTGAACAATAAAATAAGGGATAATACCTCAAATCAGCTCCTCCACGAACACAACACTATCTGTGAGGAATACCCATGTAGGTTACTTGGTATGACCAAGATTTGATATGTACTTGTAACTTGTAACAAGTGTCTGAAAGAATACCACGGTGAAACCAAAAATCACCTGCAGTACGGACCAACAATCATATCAGTTCCATTAGGTTCAACACTTATCCTCAGTAGCTTAACATTTCCGTCTTTGGGAAACTGACAAAAACTTATAGGATAACAAACAGAAAAGATACGCTTACTGGATCAAAGCTCTTTAAAAGTATTATTAGCTGCATTTCAATAGCACTCCAGGTAAATGGAATTAAAATAATAATTCCTATGTATTTCGCAATGGTCAATCTATCACTCAGTTTGCTAGTCCCCTTATACATGATTAGGACAATCTCGTTCCTTAAATGTCTACTGCTCTTGGACAAAGAGCCATTATATGATACAAGAAAACAAAATTATAAAAGGATTTACTGGTCAATTAAGGTGAAATTTCTCTCTTAATGAGATGACTTGCAACTCTCTTTTTAGTACATATATTCTTTGGTTAGTTTCCCTTTTTTTAAATACCTAAAATAATAATTATAAATTATTTTTAGCCGAAGACTCGTTCGCTACATATACTCATTACCATATACACAATCTTACTCTCTCTATAGATTCTGTAGGTTAGCCAAACGTAAAATAAATAAATTCTATCAAAATTTGAATGACTGTAGCAAATGTTATTTCGACATTACGGTAAGAGATAAATGGGCTCAGAAATTTTTGTGCTCTTGCATAATATACCACTCTACTTCTTAAACATGACAACGGCCGAACCTGTGTTGATATTAACTTAATTTCAACATATTAACTGATCGAATCAGTTCAATAGTCTGCATAGTGTTTCTTCGAGTTAATGTTTCATGATGCTTAGTTACAGAGATAATACGTAGGAATAATGTCATTCTGCATTTCGAAAAGCCTCACGTAAACGACACTTTTGTCAATAAGCCTATACAGAAACTTCAATCATCACAGTGTTATGTAACATGTGAAAAAATAATGTGTAACTGATAAACATGTTTACGAGGACAAGTTTGGTTTTTGAAAAACATTGCCAGCAATATAACCGCACCAATAGTTGATACTTTATTTGGCTACACCCACCAAGACGTAGTTTACCAATTTTTTGCGCATTAATTTTCCTTGAAGCGTGATCTTTGTTTATCTTCGGACTGTTGTTCGTCCAAAGTTTCTACATTTTGTAATCAATTATTCATACATCCGATATTTCCTTAGACATATTGTAAAACTTGTAACTTGAGACATTAACAAATATATTTTTCTGTAAACAGAAAGCAAGGCTTCAACCATATATCCGTAAGCAGATTTGTTCTATGACTTGTTATACTGCCATCCTGTTTTACAATGATGAAGTTTCTACTTATGTCAGCTGGATGGATTTATTATTTCATTTACGGTAAGTAATTCTTGTTTTACGAAAATGTGATTGATTGATTGATTGGTGTTTAACGCGATATTCAGCTGTATTTCAGCTTCGGTGCGGTGTGAACATATGGTCAAAACTGTTTTATCCTTCGTTTTTCATTTTAAGACAAATCTCCATAACACTGCACCCTTGGTAGCAAACCTCAAAATTAGAAACAAATCAAACGAAAAGTAATACATATAACACTTTTTTTTAATTATTTTATTTTGTGTTTTTTGTTGTTGTTTTGTTTGCTATAAAATATGACAAAATATCAAATACTTCATTTTGAAACTAAAAATCATGTCTGATATAATATCAATGTTGAGTTTTTTTGTTTCGGCGAGCCACCAGCACTATGTGTTCTGTTGGCTTTTAACCGAGTTTTGGAGAGAGCGGTTCAACCCTTTCGATGTTAATCACATTGATTGGGTGTTCAAACTGAAACGTTGGAACAGCATCACTTGTGGCCTTGGAACGTCAAACCTCTGGGCCAGATGTTTTTTTTTAGTTTTTGTTTGATTGTCTGATTTATTATTTTGTTGTTTGCTTTTTTGTAACCGTTTGCCTTGATGTCCCAATCGAAGCCCTCATGGCCTTCTTCAGAACAACGAAAGCATACCAAACCACCTCTACACTGGTTCTTTCCGTGTCCGAACTTCTGACACTGGAAGCACCTCACGAAAATATGGTTATGGCGGAAGCTGAATCTTAGTGACATCACTTAAATGCCAAGGGGAACTGTTATTACTTATTAAAATCCGCATCAAATCCACGAGAAAACAGAGAAAACAGTGACGAATAAATCGTTCTCAGTTGAGAGACGACAGCAATTTATTGAACAAGAGTTACGTTTGCTCCTTGTTGATGTCCTCAACTGAAAGATTGAACTTTTCCACAGAATGTATGGGGTTTTATTGATGACGACCCATATAAAATCTAAATGCTTAAATTTTCTTGTTGCCTTCAGGAGATCAGATGTTGTTTTCCTACTGGTAAGTTTGGTTTATAATTATTAAGGTTAACTGCATTACATAGTATGTCCGGCAAAACAAATAGTGCAGTTCTCGGATTGGTGTGGAAGTCTTAAATACAATATACATGACACCACTGAGATATTGACTGAGTCACCAGATATATATGATTTTTCCTCGGATGCTGTGTTTTCAATCAAATAGAGAATTTTTCCTCTATTGATTGATTGTTGTTTAAAGAGATTCTCCTGTCTGCAATAACCCTTATATCCATTGAAAGGTTACCATTTACCACACTCAAATATCGACTTCTTATAAAATACCTACCTACGACAACTGGTAGCTGACATTTTGGGCGTGGCTGAACCTGTTCTTGACGTCACCAGACTAACACTCGTGTGTGTTACGGGTAAATAACATGTGGGAATTTTCAAAGTTAAACCCTTCTTAAACATTCGACTCTAGGTCTCTGTTTAGTTATTAACGGTCGCCTGGATGAATTTAACTGTAGATTAAGCAATAACCAATGTTTAAGATGTAGTTACTAAGTAGCCTGATAAGAAAATTTTAGAACATTATTCAAAAAAAGAAATGAATCCTGTTTACCTATATATACTTTATCGCAGAGAGGAGCATCGCTTTAACGCTGTGCCCGAATGTATTTAAATAATAGGACTGTGGTGTGATCAACGATAAATATCCCATTAACTCAACAAATGTGAAGTGTCTCGCTTTGTTGGACAATTATTATTCCATTTGCGCTAAAAAAAAGTAGTATGTCTACGTTTCAAACATGCTACCCTCACCCCGAGGGCAACTATTATTTGATCTGAATATGGGGTAGAATTGATGTGTTTGGCATAATTGGAATCACCCGGGTCAGTGTAACGTGGTTTTGATGGCCTAAAATGTGATTAGTTATGACCACATGGATGCAAGTTTCTGCAATTTGATTAAAAGCGATTTGAATTAATGATGAGGGTTGCGCTTGGGTTGTGAAAAGTCCGAAGTGCAGCGAATGCTTCTTTGGTTAGTTTAAAATGATGTCGATTTAATGTAGGTTTGTTTTGAAACTTGTTCATTTTCCTGGACAGAGTAATCCTTGGCGCATTATACGCTTGACTTGTTTTGCTATGTACCCAGTACAGTATGTTATTACCAGGCATAAAACGTATTACTTAAAGTACAGGTACCGCTTCTCCATATACACAGAACGCTTGACACTCTCATCTTATTGGCAATAAATCAAAATTAAAAAACTGCACTAAATTGTTCACATTATGCTCAATTCAGAAAAAAATCTAATACACTTATTAGGACATGGAAACACAGTTTATGGTTACAGGAAAGGGGTGTTACAGTCGTATTAATGTAAAGGTGTTATGTGGACAATTTGTTTCAGGAAGCACCACACCAATTGCAGCAGGAAGGACATCAATCAGTATTGCAGATATGAGCTGTTCAAGTAGCATTTGGTTGTCATTTCGCAGTAATATATCGCATGAAAGGTATTGTTTGTACTTATTAATATCATTTTTTGGTAAGTGTTAAATAACAAAAGGTAATATAACTAGATTGGATATATAAGAGTATTTATATCGATTTATGCAGAACTTGTCTCAGGGAGTTTATCTAGGACGTATCTCTGTGAGTTTATATAAGCTTGTTTCTGGGGCTTTATGTTGGACAGGAGAGGATTATTCTTGTATCAATACTGAGTGCTTTATTAGTTAAGAGAACAATGGTTTAAAGTGTTGAAAATGAGTATATGTTTGCTTATGTCATGAACACCACTGCGGAGTTGACCATAGTGAAGTTTAGTGACCTCTCCGAGAAAGATAATGAATTCAGTTTTGGTTTGTGGATTTAATCATCATAAAACTGCTGAAGACTATTTGGTTTATAAATCAAACGGTTGAGTCAAAATGAGTTTGTATTAAACTTTACCGTGTAAATGATGACATCAACCAAGTAATAAAAAGGCAAGTTGAACACTGATAGTAGCTCGTTTTTGCAGAGTTCTAATTTTTAGATTCAAAATAATTCATTTGATATGTTGACATTTTGTAAAAAAAAAAAACCAAGAAAACGAAAATGTTAACACGTAAGATGTACTTTTGGGTTGATTTGTTTTTCATTTTGATGGTGCAGTCTGATTAAAATTTGTGTTTGATTATGTTTACACCACATCGTCGCTGAAATACCACTGAATGTGAAGTAAAACACAAATCAATCAACCGAGTTTCTAATATTGAATTAATAGAATCTTGACATAGGTTTATTGCCATGTAAAGCCAACAAATGATTCCATTCACTCTGTTACCTGGCACACCTTCGAATCGGCTTATTCCATTATCGGGTAGTTTTAGGGGAAAACCAAAGATGGGTCGAAATTGTGTTCCCTTATTCCGACTCCGATAACACGATAGAGGTTTGTAATGTGCCACGGTTAACACACCCATGTCCTAACCTTGGGTCGCAAAGATGCCCACCCTTGGCGTTTGTAAATAATCATAATGTAACGTTTACATTTAAACAAAATAAAATTACATTTCAGGTGTTTGCAACTAAACAGAATAGATCATTCGCGATGAAACAGAAGCCACATGTTGCTCCTGATAATCTCGCTTATATAACAGAACCAAACAGAGCGAAGAGAAAAAGATTGACAGTTGGAATTTTAACCGTAAGGATGTCTTCAAGGTTTTCTGTGTCGTATATACCGGTATGTTAATGTTACCCATAACAACTCAAGATTAAGATCTATTTTAGAAAATTGTCTATGGGAGATTATCCAAACCACGATAGGCTTATATGGTTTAAACCACACACACTTGTAATTTCTGGTAAACATCCGGTCTTGAAACATTACAACAAACCAAGCAACTTAAAAAGCTTCTGGGGTCTTTGAAGCCTAAAGTAGTCCTTTGCTATCGTCAAATTTGTCAAACCCGGAATTCGTTGCTTCCATTACGAGCGCCTTTTTTTAAATAAAAAATCTCCGTTGTATAGACGCGGTTCACGAGGTATCCGTTCCATAAGAAATGCCCTCACGGCACGTGATTGTTTATTTAGAGAACTGGACCCTGGATCCAAGGAAATAGCCAGGCCTTAGGAGATACAATAAATAATCGGGTTTTCCAAACTGACCCTGAAGGACAGAAAAAGAAGCAATGACTGGCATGCTGGTGTTTTAATTCGTTGAGGAAATCGTTTCTTTCGATGTCAGTCTAACAAACGCAAGACCTTTGAAAAATAAGTCACTGGATTGAGTTAATAAGTAAGGAGAGAATGATGTACCGCCACGGCCTGGCTCATATGGCGGTGTATTCCAACAATAATTCACTCTAGTATACCCACGATGTGAAGTGTTTCGATGATGTTGGAAAGTTCATTTTCTTCCAGTGCTAAATAAAAACAGCAGCTCTTTTTGAAACAGAGATGAGTCTTTAAAATACCAACTGACTGTTAGCCCTGTACTTACTTTGTACATTTTATGTCTCATTCTCAACCAGGTTTTTTTTATGTAGGTACCACGCATTATCCATATGTTGCAGTGGCCACAAGTCGTTTCCTACGATCCGTCTAGAAACAAGTACACTGGGTTCCCACTGGAACTACTTGAAGACATTTCTGAACAACTTAACTTTACGTAAGTATACTTTTCTCCGGTAATGTCCGAATTTGTACGATTGCTGAGACATATTTTATAAGAATTGAATAAAGCTATCACCTTGCGATTATATAGATTTGTATCGCTTATATCACAATAACCACAAATTTGTATTGAAGTTAATTGGGTTATATCAATACGAATTAGTCTTGAAGGAAGAGAACACAAATCTGACTTGTACAGCTTATGTTAACACTGTTAGAAAAACGTATAATCTCGACAGATAAAAAAAACATGGTTGGAATACTTGTTTCATCAAATGGGAAATATTAGGTTTGACCAAACTATAACCGAGACTATATACATATTTACCTAACACAGTTAAGGAAAGTACAGAGACAAAATGCAGAAATCAGTGAAAAACAGATGTTTTCTTTTAAATACATCATTATTAGGGAGAATGTTACCGCATGGAATAATAAATTATCTTTGGTATCAAACACAGTGATGAGTGGCCGACACACTTCATGATACAACAGGAAATGTTTTGTAGGAATTCCCATATTGTTTGTTTGAGTGCGGTATAACCATAAGGCTGGTTGACTCAGATGATACAGGTTCAACCGAATGGGTGAAAAAAAACACATTCGACGACAGTACTTGCAACAGACAAGACAAATATAGATCAGAACTTAACAGGGAGACCTCACAAACAAATCGGCTTCTTATTGTCCCTTAAGTCTGAGTTTATCGAGAGAGCAGGAAGCTCCCTAAGGTTGTGTTTTTACTATTGTTATCTCCTAAAGAGTTCTATTGTAGCCTTAGGTCTAAAGCTCATTACAAATCAATTCTTTTCACCAGTCTATAAAAACAATTGACTTATTTAAATATATACCAAGTTTATATTTTACATAGGCAATTATTTTTATACCTTTTGAGTTACATCTTTAACTAAATACTTGCCCTTGGTAAAACCACCATGACTGACAAAAAGCCAATGAATGTTAAACTCACTTGATGGTGGCGTAAACAAAACAAACCGGATTATCTTCCGGTGACATGTCAGAAAAAAAAAACCCTAAGATTTTTGGTTTGAAAGCGAGAGGTGTCCCTTCGTTTCTAACTTGTTCTGTATTTTCAGTTTAAGATATGATTAACATCGGTTTCGTGTGATTCGTCACAGGTATTCGCTAGTGGAACCAGCCGATGGGCAATGGGGTGCCTATAACAATGGGTCATGGAATGGCCTTGTTGGAAATTTAGTCACAAAGGTTAGTTGGAACTCGCTTCCACACTTTATCAGAACTGCTCAAAATTTTTCTGCCTTCAAGAAGTTTATTGGATTTGCATCAGTGTCCCACCCCTCCTTACTGGTTTTATACCGGTCTACATATGTACAATTTTTTATTATGTCGCTTACGATGTGGGCGCAGTTCCTTGTCTGCTAATCTACTCTCTAATCACTTGTCAAAGTGCAGATGCGTTTATTTCACTAGTTCAGACCATATGTTAAAAATATTAATCAATTCATTTATTATCGACTGTGTACTTTGTTTTATTCAGGAACATAATCTGCCATATATGTATGCATGTAAGATTCATCTGTGGTTGATCTGGTGTGGTACTGGCTTGTTTATCCCCTGTAAGGGTAGTGGCTTCATCGATTCTTGGCTGCCTTTCGGTTGTATTTTGGAGGCCTTTCATCAGAAAAGGATCTTACAAAAGTTTCCAGTCTGCGTTGAAAAGCTTGATGGTTACAGAATGTTCTAATTGAACAGAAGAACATTCCACATACATGTTCCACATCGTTTACAAAATTCAAAATAACATACACTGAAATTAAATTACAATTGATATATTTGTTGACTCAGGCCTAAACATTAACAAACATTATCACTTGATACAATTCTGATAACCAAATCAATTAATAAGAAATCTTTAACCAGTAAATATTAAATCATTTGCTTTAACAGGAGTTCGATCTTGTGGCAGCCCCTTTGACGAGACTGAGTGAACGCGAAGCAGTTATTGATATGGTCTGCCCGATTAGCATGATAGAATTCAAAATATGGATTTTGAATCCAGAAATGAGAACAGACAAATCACTGTTTATCTTTGATCTTATGGATCCTCTGGTATGTGTTTTGTATATCGCTGTATATCTTGGTGTTGTTGTCGCATACACTGGCGGATACGACTCCCTTGGGCACGTATTCCGAATCATACTGTAGTCAACTGCTGTTACGATTGAGCAAGAGTGGAATGCTGCTTCTTCGTTCTTTACTCCAACAAGGTATTTTAATACAAACATGTAATATAAGATGCGCATGCATACATGTACATAACTTTATCAAAGGTCATTTGTTGAAAGCTAAAATAATGAAAATACATCGGCCTTATCAATGGCCATGTGGTTTGTGAGCAGCTCCATGTTAGGTAGACTGTCCAAAAATTCGTTGCGTTTTCTCTTCAATGCAGTTTTGATTTTACGACTGCATGACTGATGAACCATCGACTGTTTGTTGTGATGTAAAGTTAGCGATCTCTCCTTCTAGTTTCTGTATTAATCTGACATGTTCTATATGTGTTATATGGACAATTGAAAAAATATTGTGAAGTGAAGATATAATAATTAGTAAACATGTTTTTGTAGGTTTCCTCATCCAAGTTGAATTACAAGTTCATAAACTGTACGCTAAAGAATTAAGAAGAAAGGACATCACTGCTGTTGATATGGAAACATTTAATATTTTATACTTGATATTCACCGTGATATTAATTTCCCTTAAGGATAGGGGGAATGGTTTGTACTTTGCAATTTTCATTCTCAGATAAGGAAAATAACAGAATGCATCGACAAAACACACGGACAGAAATATGGTCATCCGCATAAAAACACATTCGCATAAAAGCACTATCGAATGCTAAATTTCAACGGAATGTACACTCTACAAAAATGGTTAAAATGGAACCCTTTAAATTGTTCACAGCAACTGTTCAATGTGTTTCTCCCTATCCGATTAAATCAACGAACCGTGTTTGTCTTTATGGTACCATTTGTGACTAACCAGACTTCATTTAGAACAACCCTCTTTTCTAAAGAACCATTATTTTGAAAGAGTATATGTAACAATAATTTGCCATGATATGCTCAATCTCGCCATTGGACTATTTGAAAGCTCCAATGCCTTTCTCTGAGACTTAGAAGTGTTTCACAGGGACATTAAATTAACTAATATTCGTTCACATGTTATGTCTATTTTTACGTTGACTATAACGTAACAAATCCAAAACGGTCTGTGGGTCTGGTTATTTTATTTCAGTTTTTTACATACTGTACGTACAATGTACCGGTTTATTTCGTTTAATAAAGGTTCCACCGATTTGCCTCAGCGAAATGCACGACGTACAATCCTGGCCTTTTGGTGGTGGTTCAGCGTTCTTAGTTATGTTGTTTATTCCGGTACAGTGATTGCTACGCAGGCCGATAGCAGACCAGTTTACCCCTTTACTACTGTCGAAGGAATGCTCAAACAAAACATAAATAAATATGGTATAGTGGGGAATAGTGTCGTGGAAACATTTCTGCAGGTACATTTAGTTACAAGACATTTTCTTTCATTTTCGAGATTGCTTGGTTTTTTTATTCTTCAACCCGGAAAATAGCATTTATTGTGTGTCAACCTTAGTTGTTTTTAAATTATCTTCTTAAAGATGACAGGTTACCAATTTTCCTACACATCTGCTATGTTGCCTTTAATGTACTTTGACAATCGTTGAGATCTTATTCGTATATTTCATACATTTATTGCAGCTAATGTGATTAACAAGTTTGTAGTACGTTTACTTTCTAACCTTCTGGCCATTATTGTTATACAGGAATCAAAAATTGCACAACTACGAAACCTTTTAGAATCTGTACGTAGATTTGCAAAAGAAGACCCGACTGTCATGAGCAAGGATTTATCTGAACACTTCCGAAAGATGAACACGGAAAAGTATGCTTTCATTGGAGCTAACAGAAATGCATCTGGTAAATATGTCTCATTGAACGACGAGCTTGGCGTAGGATGGTCCTGTATGGGATTACCCAAAAATTCATCACTGACTGAGCCAGTCAAAACAATGTAAGTGTAAATTAAAAGTAACCAGTGAGGTTAACTATAGCTATCGACCTCAAACTGTAATACAGGCTATTTATTTGTTAATTTATATGAAAGTCTTAAATTTTATTTCTTCTCTGAAATGATTAATCAAGTGAAATTTATTTTTTAAAATATAATCGACAATATATGCTCAAACAGATTCTAGGAGATATGGCGGTCCTCTGGTATATTTACTTTGAAACCTCCTTAACGGCCCATAGTGTAGTTGGAATAACGTTTAAATTACAACTGTACACCATATCTTTACATTAACATCACACACTGTAAATTATGAAAGGAATAATGCTATGTTTAATTATGGATTAAGCAGTACAGCGCGATAGTCGTTAATTTGACTTTGTATGAATCCGCGAAGAAAATTGTTGTCAGCCTTGGTGTGTACTACTGTTGACATTCACCTCAGAGATATCCTTAAGGATAATGACATACTGGAAAGATTTCTTGACATATGGTGATATGTAACAAAAGTTAAATTTCCCTTTTTTACTTCCGTTTCAGTGTAGACACCTTCATGGCTCATGGTATCATGCAGGCGTTATGGCGAAAATATGGCCTTGTGCAGAGTAAATCTGCATTGTTTGAGGATGATAATGAAAACAACAGCAGTGTTAACCTTGACCTCTATCCACTCAAAAGTGCGTTCATTTTTCTTATTATTGGGATCTTGCTCAGTGGGCTAATCTTAATGTTTGAGATTGTTGTATATTCTTTTAAAAACCATCCGATCTCCTCACGACCAATGCACTATTGAAAGGAAAAATTGTATTGATGTGTCAGCTTATATCAGTAAAAATCAAGATGGCTTCCGAAATGGATGGTTACATGCTACCATGGTTGAATTATTTATAATGATAATTTAATTTATTACATTTTTGTTTATACAGAATCTCACATCTCCCTTGTTGAGTCATCTGAGATAAGCAAACTGATAATAGAGATATCACGTGACTAAATTGACTAAATACATGTAGGAACGGCTTCTCCAATGACCCCTAGTCACTAGGCGGTCAACACATTCAGCTGCAGTAGCCATCTTGCATGGTTGTGATTTTTCACGCCATCCACCCAACGCCTTCTTGTTTTAGAGAACATTATCAACATGTTTGACCAATTTAAAAGGTGTTTGTCAGTTTTGTCCTTTGAATTGTATTTATGGGCATAGTTATATAGTACAATCTGTTTGTATGATTTGCATATGTTCTTTCTACATTACTGTTTGCGTGTTTTATGTCATATATCCGTATGTCTGTTTTTGTTTGTTTGATTTTCTTGTTTTTATTTACAGTACTTATTTAGTTTGTTTTTGTAGTCAATTTTTTTTCTCTCTGGGACTATCCTAATGACATTCCCCATTCGTTGGGGGAATGTATTTTTGTCCCCTCTAGATGTATTATAGATTGTGCATCTCATACATAATCTTGTTACAATTTTAGCTAGCTTTTTACTAATAGGTATTTTATCGTAATTTGCTCCAAAGAGCTATATATAGTTTCCTGGTTATCTTGCTCTGCAGAGCATAAAGCCGCTCTCCACTAGTCACCTCTGCAGAGCTCTTGTCATACTCAGTATTTTTAAGTAGGTTTATAGTAGTAGGTTTATGCTAGTCATTGGCTCCGCAGAGCTATATATTAGCAGTTGGCTCCCCAGAGCTAAATTTGTACTCAGTATAGTCACCTCACTAATCAGCTCCACGGAGCTTATATTATGTATTCAGTATTTGCTCCTCATAGTAAATGCAGCTCAGCAGAGCTATTTTTTGTAGTCAGTATTTGCTCCGCAGAGCATATAGCCACCCTCACTAATTAACTCCGCAGAGCTAATATATATATTCAGTATTTGCTGCCCAGAGCATATAACCTTTCCCAATAGATAGCTCCGCAGAGTTACTATTCGTTTAGTGTTTTTCTTTAGATTGTTTTGAGTGATAGTCCCCATGATGCCAATTTATATGTTTTAGTTTGTTTAATATAAATATATTTGAACTATCGTCTTTGTGTTCTGTGTATAAATTGGTTTTGTTGACACCAGACGATTACGCAGGGGAGGGAAAATTGAACTAGGTTGAGTTTAGGTTAGATTTCTATGGGATTAAATATAATTTATGCCTCCAATAGTACAATTCGTTCGTAAGACTGTACGAAATGATTTTATAAAATGTTTATTGAACACATTTATTGAAAAATTGTATTGTTGTCTCACCTTATATAAATAAAAATCATCATGACTGCTTCTGAAATGGATGTTACATGTTACGTTGGTTGAATTATTTATATTGGTTTTGTTGACACCAGACGATTACGTACGGGAGGGAAAATTTAACTACGTTGAGTTAAGGTTAGATTTCTGTGGAATTAAAAGTAATTTATGCCTCAAATAGTACGATTCGTTCGTAAGACTGTACGAAATGATTTTATAAAATGTTTATTGAACAAATTTGTTTGTGAAAGGGTTCGGGCTGTGGATTTCTATCCTCCGGTATACCACTATGTATATAATTCAGTCACATGTGGTTCCGACAATCACCAGGGTAAATTTTATGAGATTCCCTTCTGTTTTAAGAAAGCAAAGTGTAAAATTGACACTCCGTTGCCATATAAGTTAAATACCTTTGAGTACAACGTTAAACACAAACCAAACAATCAATTCTCTCTCTTACAGATGCACACATGAATATGGTTCTGTATAGAACCCTATCAACACAGTTCCATATCAAACCCTTTCAAGACCGTTCAATATAGAACCCTTTCAAAATGGCTCTATATGTAACCATAAAGGGTTCCACAGCGAATCGCACAGGGTTCTATTAAGAGCTATAATGGGTTCTTCAGCTTATAGTGAAAAACACTGTATGGTTCTTCTTGGAAAACTTCTTATGTGTTGTAAACAGAACATTTTATTGAGGATCTGGTTCACCTTGTTCACTCACCAAATGTATCTCCGGGTGGCCCTCAATACGTGTATAATTTTAATGATTTCTCTCCAAGACATCAGTTGACGTTTGTTTGCATGCAAGAATATTTTATATATGGGTAAATAAGCCGATCCTCAAAGATAAACACAATTTGGTATCATTTCATGGTATTTCATTTTTATATAACCCTATAAAATAGTATAGAAGCTGAGAAGAGGTTGTTGGTTTGATCATTTCAATTAGTTTTATTAATTCAGAATCCTAACAAACATGGAAAAATAAATTTTATGTTCTTTAAGTTATTGTGACAATTCCCTTATACAAACTAAACATCTATCAGTACGAAAACAACTGACTATAATTAACTAAACAAAAGGTGATGTGCAAACGCATTTACTATTATTGTCACAATACTGTTTT
>JAVFBW010119930.1:0-15026 GCA_034783835.1 Mopalia ciliata
TAAAAAATCCGATTCAAAATTTTTTTTTTTTAAATCATGATTTTTATCAACCCTGTGTGTAGGTCTTTAAGAAAAACTGTTCCATCTACAATTAACCGTCGGACATTTGCTTTAATTAAGCGAATAATTAAAACTAAAAACATGCAATATAAATAAATACGGAGAAATGTCCTTTTAATTTGTCTATGTGTAGTAGACAAGATGAATTATGATCATCAGTTTAGACCAATTATGAAGACTTTCAGAAATTATTAGATGGAACATTGACGATTGTGACAGATTTGATTAAATATACAGTGCAATAAATTTATTTATTACTACATATCCAGCTAAATATGATTCACAGTTCTGACCCGAGGTCTATATTCCTGACCGATAACTGTAAGTCTGAAAGTAGCGCATGCGCAATCAGCTTTGTCCAATTATGATAGAACAAGATAAACTGTTGTGCAAGAAATCCAATATGGCAATTAACGGATTACTGTTCCAATACAATTATCTTTAATTAATAGTGTATAGAAGTTGGAATTATCAAAGAAAATAAACGGTGGACGTTTATTCTCTGAAACCTGCACCAAATGACATCGATATCACCCATGTGATTGGTTACGCTTCCGGTCGAAGCATGAAATATGTAACGAGTGATTCCACTGGACTGCTGCATCCATAACGACCCATTTGATTGGACATTTACATAAATAACAGCCAATTTCGTCGGCGGTTTACAGCAACGTGTTTACAAGATAAGCAAACTTATTTAGCCGAGAAGCTAGAAAGGCCACTAATTGAATCACTGCAAATATTCCATTGATTAATACAATGCCCAAGTCGTTATTTTGCAGCTAAAAAAATATGCGTCTTTTGTGTTTAAGTTGCATATGAAAAAAAGGCAACAAAAAGATTTCTTTTTCTTTTCAAATTTGACATGAACAAAAAATGTTAATCACGGTGTCTTACGCATCGCTTCCGTTTTGTTTACTTCGTAAACAGGGGTGAATTCGACAAAACAATTAATAAAAATAAAACTGATTTATTGACATATTTCGCGTGGTTATTGTTGTATTGCAGGCAAACCAATGCATGTATTACAGATGATCAACCTTATTATATAGGAACCTTTCTTTGCCGGTTCATATTCCTGTGATTTTACCAAATGACCTAAGACGGTAGTTGTATCAACATAGACTGTTAAGATTCGAACAATGTCGGAGTTGATATCAATATTTATGTATCCGGCCTATTTTATGAAAAAGGCAAATGTATCTGACGCATAATATCAGTGTGTATGTTAGCGACCATTACCTTATCTTCCGGCTGGCATACTTGTCATTAATATTAGTTGAAGTAATTCTGGTTTTTTTTTAAATGAAAATATTATCTCTGTTCTACCACGAACATGTTTCTTATATGTTAAAGTTTATCTGATTTTCTTCTATTTCTACAATCGTCATTGAAACATATTTGTGTTTAAAAGATTTTCTAGATAATAGTTTTTAAAAATAATTTGTATTTTCATTTTAAGTTTGATTTGATTTTCAGGAGAATGTTCCCACCTTTCAAGGTCAAAGTTTCTGGGTTGGATAAGCGAGCTAAATACATTTTATTAATGGACATCGTGGCGGTTGACGATTGTCGTTATAAATTCCATAACAGTCGATGGATGGTGGCAGGAAAGGCTGACCCGGAAATGCCAAAGCGCATGTACATACATCCAGATTCCCCAAGTTCCGGTGAACAATGGATGCAAAAGGTTGTTTCCTTCCACAAACTCAAACTCACCAATAATATATCCGACAAACATGGATTTGTAAGTATCACACGTTTTTGAAATTAAAATCACTTATATGGTTTTGGTGTTTATCAACAATTGTTTAATTATTTTATCAACTCCTTTCAATATCCCCCTCCCCATCCCGCTACACAATCAAGAAACCAAATCAATACACTAACAAAATACACAACAAATACAGTTATTGGTTTGAACTTACTTACTAAGCTATTATGGAAAGTATTTTATTCCTTCTTGAAAATGAATTATTTGGGACAGACTACTACCAGAACAAAATCCCTCACGTTTACTCTTTTAGTAAACTACAGATTAACTTCATCTGGGGTTTGAAAAAGAAGAATCTTTGGAGACGTCATGAACGGGGAGAATCAACCTTATATATTTGATTTGACTTTTAAAGACTTTATTTATCTATTAAGAACAGATAACATCTGAGAAAAAGAACTTTGAACTTGGAACTGTTTTTCATGTGCCCAGTTGAAGAACATTATGTCTATTTTCCTTAAATTTAAGTTCCGGCTACATATCGGAAATCTATAAGAAGGATTTGAAAAAAATTGAATGCTTAAAAAAAATTTAGTTTCCATTTTTTGAATGTCTTTGGTATTATTTAATCAGACCATATGCTTACTATAATATACTAGGCCTTCTCTCCAGCCCTGGAGTATAATAGTGTAATATTTTGTATATACCCTATCCGCCACTTCTACTTCCATATCTGTATTTTTATTGTAAAATTTATCATGGCTTGGAGGCTTTGCTCAATAAAGATGTATATATATTAATATTATCTAAACTTAAAGTTAACATGAATAATGGGTTTTTTCTGACATTTTATATAGAACAAAACAAGTTCAAATCCGTTCTTAAAAATATAAAAGTAAAAAAAAAAAAAGAGTTATGACTCTACTAATATTCGATCAACTTGATTACAGCTATATTGCATGAAGTCCCCAATTATATAAAGGTTTTTTGACGCAAAGACGTATATTATAAGACAGGCGTCACTTAAGTCTATTAATTTAGGTAAACATCGAGCCCGAGGCCAGAGATATTCCATATTAATAAACGGGAGTGATATTTGTTGTTATGCAAAGACTCGAGCTTGCACTTTTTTCTTTTTGGTGTTATATTCCAGTATACATCTCGACATTACGGAATACGGTGTAGTTTGGGGCAATGGCATCAGTGAAGGCTGCAGAATAACAGTACTGGTATTCAAACGTCGTATTGCAACCAAAAAAAAAGCAAAAAAACAACAACAACAACAAAATAGAGCAAACTTTCATAATGTCGCGATTTAGTGCTGACGTAACAACTAAGATGAAGTTAAAGTGTGGTCATCACTTTTATGACGCTTTCCTGTCGGTATTATCGTGAGCCTATTGCGACAAACTGAATAACGGATCTTGTTTTGTATTGTTGGGGGGTGGGGTGGGGTGGGGTGGGGTGGGGGGGGTGGGGGGGATATAGCAATTATTACCTTTAGATACTGTCATAAAAGCCTTTCGATATAGCACACAACTTTAAAGCTGAGATCAAACTTACTAGAGGCTGCGTTCAGTAGCGGTATGTGTGGTTTCACGAAGTTCGCTCTCAGATTACCAGATTTAACTGGTCTTGAAAAATATAGCAGGTGACAACTTGTAACACCGAGCCACCGAACACGCAAATAAATAAGAAGCAAACGCAGTGATTTTACTAATAAGTTAGTAATCGATTAGTTTTGGTATTAATCGGTACTATTTTTGACACAGAAAACGCTAGTCTACTACCCCCTGCCAGTTCCAACAACGGAATAGTTCTTACACTTGAATTGTATTTGTGAATGGTCAGTTGTGTTAGTTCATTTAGGCTGTTTTTGTGTCATTAAAATGACCGAAGATACAGTGCTCATTCCCAGCAATCTTATCCATTCTTGAACGCATTAAAATTATTTATAAAATGCCGCATGTCCTAACGTCATTGAATTTACAAAAGCTGAATTAAAAGTCGGTTTTCTATGACGAAAAGAAGGGTTTGCACTATTTTGAAACGGGATTCGATATTTTAACCATAATAAAGAAGTAAACTAGGGAATTCGGCATTCGAATTACAACAAAGGAGTAAGCACAGGCTTAAATGTTTTAACAGTACCAAAGGAGTTTGCACGGGATTCGGTATTCGAAATGTAAATAATTGGCATACCACGGAATTCGATTGTAGAAGAATGGAAAACCCTATTATATGTTAAACAGTATATACATGTTGTTTCAGTTCAAATACTATCATGTTATTCACAAGTCCAGAAATTACGCCATGACAACGTCCTGTTTTGAGACTTACTTTTATCGTTATGTGAAAATGATGGCAAAATCAAGTGTCAAAATATATTATCGTGATGACGATGAAATATGTAGTTTCGAAATGTTCGGAAATAATAAGTTCAGTATGTTGTGACTTCCTCACGTGTGTATTGCAACACATATCAACACATATGTAACTCATATATGTCCAGTTATACCTGCTTTTAATTCCCTAATGTTGTTATCTATTTTTTATAGACATAAATAAAATGATATATATTTAGGCCCTGAAACTTTAAACATTTTTAATTTAATTCTGTATTTGTTTGAAGTAGATCATCGTCACACACAGACCATGAGGCTTTTCTTTCAACAGACACAACAAACTTTTGTTGTATTTTAATTATCAGAGATTAATTAAAAGTGATTCCAATTAAATAGGTGGACTTTATATATGAATTTAAATACATATTAGTCCAAACAAAACTTTACCGGTATCGACTGTCCATATTTTCAAAATGAATTGTATTCGTGTAAACTTTTCCTGGATTTATTCTACAATACTTGAATCAACTTCATGACTTTAAATAACCCTTAAACTTGTCTAACAAACTAACAAACAATTAATATATTTAAAAAATTGGTTTTAGAAGTAAATGATTGGAAAAGGAGTCTATTCATTACGCAAAATTGTTATATTATGTTAAATATTTTTCCAGAAATGGATTTTTTCCTCTCCAATTAGTGGTCCCGGACATTTCCCAACCGTGAGTATTAACATTTATTAAAACAAAAACTAATTAATACATGAGTTGATTATTATTATTATCAGTGGCTATATTAAATTTTTCTATCTTAATCAAAGATTGTTGCAATCTAACTATAAGGACGGCAGCAATTGATTATTATAAGAAACCGCTTTCTTATTATGCTCTATTCAATCAAATGACCTACATATTAAGTGTATTAAGAATAGTTTAGACTTTAATTAAATTATATTTAAACATACAACTTGTTAAATATAACAAACATTATCATGGAAGTGTGCAAATTATATCTAGCATTGTATACATGTCAACATACATTCCCTCTGATGTATTATGTAAAATTAAAATTATTAATAAACATTGACGAAAATTAGCCTTGTTAGGTAAGAGTATGGATATTTATGCACTGAATTACGATCGAAACTTATATTTATAATCTGTTTTACATGTATTTTGATAAATACATAAATGTCAGAGATTGCCCGTTGATATTGGTACAAACCCCTTGGTGTTGATATAATAAACATTTATAGTGTGGATAATCTTCTTCAACGTCTAGTGATTAACAGATAAAATTATGCTGACACACTGTGTAGTATGAGGTAACGTTATCAGTGCAGTTTTTTGTTAGTCATTGCCATATAACTGAAACAAATGGAAAGATTTTAAACAGCTCGATAAATTTATTTGAACAGAATATTATAATTTTAGAATTTCAGGGTTCGATTCGCCAGATTAATTTTAACACATGTAGGTCACATTGTAAAGGAATTCTCCATGTTTATTTTCGTGTCTCAAAACATATTTTAGAAGAACTTTACATGTTATCTTTTTGTCAAATGGCAAATGGTAAAGAAATTTTAAAAGTTTAAAAAAAGAAAAAAAAAAGAAAAGAAACCTCACAGGTGTATTAATAAGTGTAGGCCTAATTCCATTTTGACTCTATATTTTAGCATTAATAATAACTGCTGAAATTAAAATGAAGTTATCGTTTTTCGAAATAAAACTACTTGTGTAGCTCTTCAGTGGAACTATAGGTTTTATCTTTCTGCTACAACACAAATTATGACCTTTATATGTTATATGACCTTTCTACTACAAGACAAATTTTAGATGAGCTACTCATGTTTATCTTTGTACCACAAGACAAATTTTACATGAGCTTTGCGTGTTTATCTTTCTGTCACAAAACAAATTTTACATGAGCTTTATGTGTTTTCATGTCTACCAAAAGACACATTTTGTATGAGCTATACCTGTCTATATTTATACCAAAATAAAAATTTAAGATGAGCTCTACGTGTTTACCTTTTATCACAAGACAAATTATCGATGAGCTATACATGTTTGTCTTTCTACCACAAGACAAATTTTGAGTAGAATTTCACGGTTTTGTAATTGGTAATTAGTCCTCCACGTATATGCGTGGGTCGAAAACAATAACTCTTCTTATATCTTATATCTTGATGGACTTTAAACCCGACAACGAACCTTTAGGACTTAGTATGGTATATATAGGAACAACTTATTGAATAAACCTCTTCTTCTTATGGTTTGAGTCAAAATTAATTCAGCTTTTGGAGTTAATATACTTTGCTATGTTAAACTCACGAGTGGTAATAATATTGATTTTAATACAGTTTTATCCTATCTACTTCCAATGGTTAAACATTATATCAAATCATGTTTTTGACAAAGTCCAGTTTTTGGTGTTTGTGTAGCTACATACTTATTTTCCATCCTTATTCTACAGTAACTAGAACATCTATTTGCACAATATGCTTAATGCAAGAGCAAAACCTATAGTAACTGATTTATTTTTTCTCATTTATTCGATAATGCAACCTCACTTTTGTAAATGGGATTTCCAAGCGAAACGTCACAAAACAATAGTATGAACAACCGGCCTCCATTGTGTACATGTATGGACTGGTTTTCAGATGACGGTCCAGGAATTAACATTCGAACCCATCTTGTGAGAACCCTATAATTGTAACATATTGTGTGGTTCAAGTGATTTAGACATTTATTATTTGATTTTCAAATGGCGTGTTCTTTGATCGCGGTTTTTCTTGTCGCGGACCTGTTTCCCTGGGAATTTATCAGAAAAATTGCAGTACTGGAGGCTGCTATAGCGATTTGAGATTCGATAACATTCATGGATTTATTAAAAATGTACGAGTCTAATCAGTGTGTTTCTGGCACAATTGTACAAGTTCTTGTCCACGGGTTACGGCGGATGCTGTAAGCAACTATTTTAATCCTCGCCATCCCAGAGAATCTTACTAATCATTGATGATGATATCAACCCTTTAATCTTTGCCCAATAGGGCTCTATGAATTATTACTTAATGTGATTATTGTTAAGGGGCACTTGTAATTAGATTAAGCCGAAAGCTACTCGACGCTATGGAAATCCTAGGACGTGTCTGATCTGCATGTGTATATATGGGTCTACTCAATCCGCTACAGTTCCTATCACTTGAAATAAAGTTATTAGCTGTGTCATATAATAACAAGAAAGGAAACTTAAATGAATATTTGACTTGCGTTCAGCGTGTGACATATCTGTTATTTTACATTTACCAAGACCACAATCCGTTCTCACCTACTCTAGGTTTCTGGTGAAGGATTTAACACGTACATATCTTCTCCATGCCGAACAATGGATCGATTTGACAATATTTTCTAATTGTAGTAAAAAATACTATTCATCTTTAGCTATCTTTTGAAGGTTTCAATGAACCGTTTCCTGGAATCCTCCTGTATGTCTGACGTCAGGTTCTGTATAGTATATACCTTATACTTTATTATATCCATACTATAACAATTTGCCTTAAATTGTTCCACTGGTCATTCCATTGATAAGTCTTATATAATACAATGTTGGAATCCGAATTACACTACTTGTATGTCCACAAACAAAGTTACACAATTTCGTGTACTGATTTAATTTAATTTGATAGCTTTTAACAGTAGTCTGTCTGTCCAAAGTTTGTACTTATAATTGTGTATGTTGTGTGTTGCTTTACATAGTAAGTTTGTCTATAGAAACATGACTAATTTTTACAAAAATAAATATGGGTAAATTCATCATATCAGATATCAGATAGCTTCATTTTCTATATCACTAGCATTAAGTATCTACCACGTGACCACTTTAAAAGTCACAGTTCCAGCATTTACAATGAGGGTTCCGAGATCCGGCCATGCGCATCTCTTGACCAGCAAAACTGTCATAAGTAGAAAAACTGAAACAGTTCTTTCCCAACAAATAATGAAAATAATTAATTTGTTTTATCTATATAGCCTATGGATAAAAAATATTTATGTATATAGTATACTTTAGACAAACACAGATTATAAGGTTCGATCTAGACAATATAACATCATTATTTGGTTTAATAAAAACACTTTTTATCGAATTCTTTGATATTGTTTTTAACAATTCTTCGTGTACTTTTTCCATATGGGATTAAATGCTTTACGTGGTTTACAATCTTAGAACAAACATCTAAAGAAACAGCTTGTTAATATGTTGTTTTACTCTACGAAGACGCCATAGATTTGTCAAAAGTTCTCTTTTTTAGAATTTTATACTAATCATACTCTAACGTCATAAAGTTTCATTTCATTAATTTGGCTTTTGGACAGTTTAATTAAAATAATGATCATTCTAGACCTATCGTTTTAGTTTTAACTAGTCAACATTTTATTGACCTATAACATGCGTGTTAAAACTTAAAAGATAATGTACTATAGATTGGTTCTAACTAAATCATGTTCTACGCGTGCTTTGAAAACGAGGTCCAGATATATATATAGATATCATATGTGTGCACATATATATATTTTTTTTGTTAACCAGGTATTGTAAAAGACCGTGGGGTATATTGCCTCAACAAAGATTAGATAGACAAAAGAGTTGTTTTCTTTGTAGGCGCATTGACATGTGTGCCATTGGTAGTTACTTATAGTTCAAACACAGTGGAAAAGCAGTTGTGATGATAGTCTATAAAATTAGCCGCATACAAGAGTTATCTGTTCGTCGTTTCGTGTTCAGTTAATAAAACCATGAACAGATATATTTATATACACCCCGCCGCCTTTTCCTTCCTTTATGTCCGCGCTCAACAGAAACGTTGTCGAGTTATTTTTATTCCTGTGTGGTTGAAATCCACAACAATAACATGTGAAATTTCCGAAGTGAAAAGGCATCATTACGCGTTGAAATTCAATCAACTTGTGTCCAACAGCCTTCCTTTTCAGCAACAGACTTCAAAGCCTGGATGCCATTTAACATCTCCTGCGGTACACGTGGTTTAAACTCGCCAAGATCTCCAGTATGCGACAAATCGGTTTATCTACTCATACATTATCTTTACATATTTATCGACGTTGAAAATACCGATACCTCTAGTTTTTATGAAAGCCCGTGAGTTTTGTTTTTAAATCATCTATATAAGAAATCAACTATTCCTTTTTTATATTTCAACGCTTTCTTTCCAATCACCTTTTACATTTGCAGTTTACATTCACGCTATCCATGGTCAATGATCTCATAGTATCAAACTAAACAGCTCGCATGTTGCTGTGTACAAACCGTTCTGTTAATGTGTAATGTGTGGCCAGTGACAAGGGCAGATAATCACGTCAACAATGCAGTCAAATGACACTCGACATAGAAACACGAGTGTAATATTACCATATAATTTCCAATTTCATCTCGTGTCGTCAGTTTAGTTGAAAGGCACTGGAATCAATACTCCTTACGATAATAACTCCCCAACTGTAAAACCTGTCCTCTTTTGTTAGTCACAGGCGAAAAGGTAAAAGGTCAATCGGTACTTAGGTCGCAAACCCGTCCCAAACAACGACCTCTTTTTTGTAGCGTAGTGTTACACAGTGCGCCGGCTATGAAAGAGGCGTTGTGTAATTGACAAAGACCGAGCGAAAAACATAATCCCTGATCGACATAACACCGATCGGGGTGAAGAGCAAATCATTAATCATACTCACCTTATCAGATAGGAAGCCATTTCTGAAATCAAACACTAACCGTCCGATCACATTTAAAATCGCTATTACATAAACGTATGTCTATCTATGGTACTGTGACTTAGTCATAGGTATAACTAACGTTTATAGATTAATTTGAAATTACAAATAACTTATTTTACTACACAAATATAAAATTATGATATTTGCAACAAGTAAAACTTGTTTTTGGACGGGTTATATTGTCCTGTTTTATATTGCAATAAAAGTTTTTTTTTTTAGATAAAGTATATATGGTATTTATGTATGCATATTTAGGAGTATGTGCCATAAAGAAAAAAAATTGTATTTTCTAAATTGCAATATTTAATACTTATGACCATTTTCCCCGAATATCATCCAATATTTCTTAATTACAGGTGATCTTGAACTCCATGCACAAGTACCAGCCTCGCTTTCATATTGTAAGGGCCAATGATATTCTCCAACTGCCGTACAGCGCTTTCAGGACCTACGTTTTCAAAGAAACAGAGTTCATTGCAGTAACCGCCTACCAAAATGAAAAGGTAAGAATCTATTGCATTTAGATATAGCGAATTAATATACCTGTCAGCATAATTTTGTATGTTATATGTGATGTGTTGTTGATCCACATGTAAAACACACCGCTACAGTCACTTCAATAAATTCAATAAAAAGAATAAATTTCACAACATTTGAATTGTTGGTACCTAGGATCCTTACATATTTGTAATGGATTTAGGTGAAATAAAAACGTCTTACACTAAGTTTTGATTTTGATGACGAATATTTGTAATGTGTTAATTGTGGTTCAGATGAAGCAGGCAATTGTTTACAAGAACTCGTTGGAGAGTTTGTAGAAATACGGGGAATACACATTAATAACTAGAAAACTATATACTATAGTAACTTTTTTGTTTGCCTACATATCGCCCCACAGTCACACGTCACAACCTTCATGTCGGACTGAAGCGTATTTGGCCAATTTAAATATGATTCTTATTGCTACTCAAAGATGTTCTTGATAAGATAAGCCTTCGGGAGATTTAACACATTTAAGAAACTTTCAATCGGAAGGTCGAAATATATTGTTTAAAAGTTTGTCTTTATGCGTCATTTTTTTATATAGAAAAAACTGAATGCATCAAATAGTCATTTATTAACTAAATAAATAATAGGTGTAAAACCTTAGGCTTTTAAACACACTGACGAACAGATATATTCAGAGTTTCACTTACTTTCGAAAATTCCCAAATTAGGCCAGCGTAATTAAAAAAATCAAGCAGATAGACAGGTAACGTTTCTCCCTCTGCTTTTCTTGACTAATAGTATTACATATTAGAAGTAATAATATTGTTATTGCTATCGATATTATTTTTATTATGATAAAGATCGATATTAAATTAAGTAATACTTAACTCTAGAACTAAAATAATAGGTCTGTTTTAATTTTATTTTTGGAATATAAGCATATGTTAATTTATTTCTTTAGAGAAAAGGCTAGGGGATTTCCGATCGACAATTTCTGTTTCTTTGTTCATGAAATAAAATAATTGGCTAATAAATAAATAAATAAATAAATAATGTGTTAATATGTACTTTCGGGCTTTATATTTTCTCAAAACCGTTGTATGATTCAATGTAGTTATAGAATGCGGGTTAATATAGTATAAACCTATTGTGGTTTTATTTATTTATTTCCCCCAAAAGGTTTTTTCACGAAACAAGTAGTAAGTGACTCTGTAGAGTATCAATTCGCCCATTGGCCTGTAATTATAATAACTAGTTTAAGTGGTATTTAAATGATGTATACTAGCAGAAACTAGCCCGGGAATGTTGCTGTTCAGTACATCAAGAAGTTTTAAATTCCATTTTTTGTATAAAATTGCTTTGGTTATTTGCTCATGGAGATTGAGACTAGCGATAGAGGGAGGGGTTGGTTTTTTGGATGGCGGTTTGTAAACAATTAGGGGACAAGGTTTGGAGCGAAGTTTTGCAGCGATTGTTTGTAGGAGACGAGGAAAGTGTAGTTGGGATGATAGTATTGGGCGAGGAAGGCAGTTGGTTTGGCTGAGGATTGTAGGCGATGAAAGGAAGTTGGGTTGAGGGTGAAGGGCTTTAGGAGATAAAAGGCTTTAACAAATTATGTTAGGTTCCGTCGATGTATAATCAAATTTAGTATAACGCATTTTTAGAAAACGTCTCCCAAAAAACAAAAAACAAGATCATTTGAACAATTATATATAAATGCATTTAAGTACACTGTACCGTTCTCCATAGTGGATAATAACACGGGAGCTTTGTGTAATGTATTTCAGTACATTGTACCGTTCTCCATAGTGGATAAGTACACGGGAGCTTTGTGGAAGAAGGTCAACAGCGTATCAACTGAGCTACAGAGGCTCACAGAATACCTGTCCGAATCACTAAACTTATCAACGCATAACTCCGTATCAAGAAAAGATGCCAATCTCTTTTATTCAAAATTGTGGTATTTTAAAGTGTAGAATACTTATCATAATATGTTAGATATTTGAGAAATATCTTGGGGCGTTTTGTCTTATTAACAAGGGCACTGTTATTCAAACGAACACAATGCTTATTTGGTCTTTATATTTCCATGTTTTTTTATACCACAATCCCTCTCCTGGTGGTGGCAAAAAAAGAGCGAAAATATTGAGATAAAAATAAGTATTTCGTTCTTCAGCGTTTCAGTTCTCCAGTGCTTTGTTTAGCTTATCAGTGGAAACCCATGATTGTCTTATGAAATTCACGCAGATGTGACTTGAGTGTACATCGTCTAATTACCTACTGGTTATCTATGTGCCTAATCAAGCGTTTGTCTATTGTACAAACATATAAATTCATTAGCCACAGTTTAGAAAATTGTGACGGTTTACTGTGAAATTGTGAGAGATTTAGAAGACAGAAGAAAACCTTCGACAAGGAGATCTGTCAACTTACAACACGAGTCCTTTGAAGATTCAGAGTTGTTTTACTTTTAATACATCACTTCCGTTGGGTTTCTTTTGCGCCCAGACGAATTTCTGGAAATGGGATAATTAAAGTAGCAATATACCGGTGGTTATAGCCGAGGAAGACGGTATAGTGTCTAAAGGATTTCATCCGCTCTAGTAATCAAAGCTTCGTCCAGGTAGATCATTGCTGATTCATGCTGGTAGCCGTGATGTATAATACAACGGCGTGCTTCTTTGAGATATCTATAGCGTAACAGTGATTCCCAGTAAGTGGAGATTGACAAACTCGGTTCCCGTTTTTCATACATGTATCTCGGTGCCATTAAAAACATCTGACACGAGCGCTCAAGAACGACAACATTTAATTTATTTCATGATAAGAAGCAATGCAAGGTGCATAGCTCAATTCGTGTGGTTTTTTCATCCTCCCTATACATTATACAGATACACTTCGGCCCGCACAATTAAACAGGTGTGAAATTACCAAGGCTACAGGAAAAACAATTATTGACGTTTCTCCGTATCATGTTAGATGATTGATAAATGAAATACATTTATATGTTCCATGGGAAATGTCATTGATAAAAAATAAACCAATTTACATCATAGAGAATGTTGAATACACAATTTTCTTTATATACATTTATATATATACATAGATAAAAATTCTCTAAAAATGTCATAATATAACCCATTTGTCTTACTTTTTCGATGAAAGTTCTTTTTTCAGAGGTTTTGTATGCAATATGCCAGAATCCCTTTTTCGATAAAGTGGAATTTATTTTAACTGGTATAAAGATATTTGTCGACCTAGCAGTGGACGGAAACTTAAAATTAAACTCTCTAATTTGTGTGATGTTTTTAATTGGAAGACGTACACAACATTTTATGAGGGACACATATTTTAGTATCTATTTAATCAATAAATGGAAAATATTTTAACACATGGCATGTACGAGATAAAAACATGTAGCTTAAACAAATGTATTTTAACTTTAAAGCTTTTGTGGGACGGCTTAAAATAACTCAAACAGTGACTTATACACTGATAATATCAATGACAAATTATAACTAGTTAACCAGGCTGTGAATCAACAGAAGTCGATATCTCCTCAGCAGTTGTAAATATATGTAAATAATATAATTACATGCGATTTGCATTTTGTGTGTTTATTTATTTTTAATCATTCTTTTTTTTTTCAATATTATTCTTTTTGCAGATAACACAGCTGAAGATTGATCACAACCCATTCGCGAAAGGATTCCGCGACACAGGTGGCGGCAAACGCGAAAAAAAGTGAGTGAATATAGCGTGCTCATTGCAATTTATACCTATCAATGTTTAATAAGTTTCTCTCTGGAAGAGCCATTAAGGCGTCTTATAACCCAGCAACAAAGTCTCTGGTGGTACGATTTATTGAAATAGAGCATTCCATATTTTATCATGTAACAGACCCGTATCTACAGGTAGACGCAGATCACCTGTTATAATGAACAGATCATTTTTCGCCAAAGCGTCATGATAATACATGTAGTCCCGTGGGATGAGAGCTTCTGTCAGATATCCTGTCGAATGGTCTTAGACAAGGTTTCACAAAGCTTTATTCGCCTCATTTGTCATGATAGCTTAAAACTATCCCCTGTCTCGAATATCACCCTGTCATCTGCTAGCCGCATCCCAGGTGAAAACTAGAAAGTTTATTTATGTCAAACAACATCAACTAAGCTAAGGTGCCTTATATACATGGTGGGACAATTTTATCCTACAATTAATATACGAAATATACCTGATTCTTTACTCTTTACGTATTTTAAGAATGTTCTTTTCTGAAATACACAGACGATCGCTTCCGCCAGGTTCCACAACTCTGACCCATTCTCAACTTACCCATGCCTCCATGGACGACAAGAAATGTGCGATGTCGCGCATAGAAACGGATCCTGAGGACGACGATGACGACGATGATGACGTCACCGGCGATAAAGACAACGAAGACATGGATATCTGTGTGATTGACCCAGATGACGACCAGTTACCAATATCTCCACAGCTAGCTTCATTACCGCTTCAAATGAAAGGTTCGGTATATTTTTATGATCGGGTAGTTAACCCATCGGCCTTTAACTTTCTGTCAGGTAGAGGGTATATTGGTCTCCAATGACTATTGGGTCGTGCGTGGGAAGGTGG
>JAVFBW010119952.1:0-15024 GCA_034783835.1 Mopalia ciliata
TACATTAACCGCGCTTAACGTGCACGACAAGGTGGAACCCCATTTCACAGAAAACAGCTGAGTATTAAACCATACAAGAATAATTTTAACAAAGTATAAAGGTACATTTCCACCAATAAGCTTCTTAAGCAGAGTCAAATGCCTTACTAGCGTCAAGAAAGCACACGAAGACAGGACTTCCGTGAGTATAGTAGAAATTGACAATCTCTTAGAGTACAAAAATACACTGGTCAGTTGATCTACCCTTCTTAAAGCCAAACTGAAGATCACTAGAATATAAAGCTTGTTGACATTTACATAAGTATAACAATTTCAACAATTTTGGAAATTACAGTCGCTATAGGACGGTAGCTGTCAAAAGAGGTTATGTCACCCGATTTATTTTTTACAACAGGACCTGTAACCGCATGAGTAAGCTCTTCGGGGAGGTAAGCATGTCGGAAAAGGCATTTATACAAATAGACAGATGATAAAATAGAACAGGAGACGAATTTAACAGATGTTCAACACATAGCCCATCGGGACCAGCTGATTTGCCTCTTTTTAGATATGTGAGAATTTCATGGATATCAGCTCCTGTGGTAATAACCGGAACCTCGTCACCTGGTAGAGACAAACTGGTCATGACTTCAGACATGCTATTGTTATTATCAACAGTATTAAGAAGTGATTTATACCTATCACACCATAGACCAGCAATACCAGTTTCACCCAGAGCGTCATCTATCTTGCATGGAAAGGACATAGATTTAGCTTCCTTCCAGAAGTCATCAGGACTGTAATTAGTTAGAGTCCAATGATTGACTCTGTCAAATGCCTTACTAGCGCCAAGAAAGCACACGAAGACAGGACTTCCGTGAGTACAGTAGAAATTGACAATCTCTTTAAGTACAAAAATACACTGGTCAGTTGATCTACAAGTCTTAAAGCCAAATTGAAGATCACTTGAATATAAAGCTTGTTCACATTTCCGAAGTATCACAATTTCAACAATTCTGGAAATTACAGTCGCTATAGCAATAGAACGGTAGTTGTCAAAAGAGGTTATGTCACCCGATTTATTTTTTTACAACAGGACAAATGATCACATGAGTAAGTTCTTCGGGGAGATAAGCATGTTGGAAAAAGGCATTTATACACATAGACAGATGATAACAGATGTTCAGCACATAGCCCTTCGGGTCCAGCTGATGATATACCTCTTTTTAGATCTATGATAATTTCATGGGTATTGGCTCCTGAGGTAATAACCGGAACCTCGTCACCTGGTAGAGACAAACTGGTAATGACTTCAGACATGCTATTGTTATTATCAACAGTATTTAGAAGCGATTTATACCTATCACACATAGATCAGCAATACCAGTTTCACCCAGAGCGTTATCTATCTTGCATGGAAAGGACATGGATTTAGCATTTGTAATTTTAGCTTCCTTTCAGAAGTCATCAGGACTGTAATTAGAGCGTCAGCCATTTTATCGGCACGAATGGACGCTTCGTTGTTTTTACAAGCTCTGAGTGAATATTTAAATTGCCGCCTAGTGCATTGCATATATTCACAAATAGGGCCACTTCTAGGATTACCATTCTCTTTCCAAACTAAAAACGCAACACGCGCATGCGTATGGAGGTCACATACATAGTCATTCCAGCCTTGGACAGTACAACTCTTTTTAGATTTAGTTTTAGACACAGTTTCATTACCGGCTATTAAAAGTGCAGATACAATACTATTATAATATTTACTAAGCGTATCAGAGTCACATGTACATCCAATTACTGAACACAACAGTGCATCCGTAGGTACAACAAAAATAATCATAGTTCAAAAGACCCTGAAGTATGTATTTGTCTGGGATGGTTATAGGTAAGATTATTAAACTGTCTGGTGTCCTTATTCAGCCATTCCCTAGGGTCAAACTGTCTGTTCGGATATTCTGTTATTTGATTTCTTCGTGTTTGTTCGGTCTGACATTTCAATTTCATCGTTTAATGCCTCTACGCGATGTATAGTTATCACGATCATAAAATAGCAATAAATGGCGCAGGTGGGAAAAATATATAGATTGTGTTTAAACCTCGAAATTAATGTCATGTTTAAGAGAAGTACTACATAAACACTTGCACTGAAAAACCCAATTGATTGACTCGGATTCAGCTTATACACAGTTTACAAGCACATATTTCGACTTTTCGCACATATCGTTGTATTAAAACATTATGTGTATAGTTTCGCTTGTCGATACCGACAATTTTTTTAGGAACAACTATAGATCACACAAGTTGTGTCAATGAAAGGAACATCCTGTATATGCTGACAATTTTCTCAATGTGATTTGTACGTTGTTACTTTGTCATGGGGGACAGCTGTCCGAAACTAAAACTGCCAGTATTATTGTTGGGATATCTGCTGTGTCGGTGGTTGGACTGTCTAACTCACTGATTTGATCACACGTCTCCGCACCCTGTCATCAGAACGCAGAAGATGTACTAACTCTTACGGCCGTAATACTACTCCATGTCTGATCTTATGGTTAAATAGAAACGCCATGGTGATATATTTCATTAGTGTTTTAAACGTTTATCGCAACCTGACACGACCATAGAAAATATTAATTGAAAAGTAGCTTTCCAGACCGATTCATGTAACTTCCATGTAAACGTCATTAAATCTGAGTTGGATTAAATATGTCAAGTCTATTAAATTGGAAAAAACAAAAAAAGAACGGTGTACTAACATCATATGTAGTAAGATCTACCAATTTAATTGATCGTCCAAGTATCAAATAGTTTATTATTATAACTTATTATCTTTGCTATGATTTATCTTATAATGTAATAATAAGTAGTCTATCCAGAATCAAATGACTGTAGGCGTGGGTTTTTTTTCACCAATATATCTGAAGTATTAACTAGTTGACCGCTCACCAGACGGTCCCCTGAGAGTTTAACCGGTCAGCTGACCCGAATCACTCTTTCTTTGGAAGAGGAACCTAGTGCCCAGTTCTCGCTTGCAAAAGGGAGATAAACTGTAACTCGCCAATTCGTCGGTGACGAATCGGTTTTCAATTAACTGATTTCTCGATGATTGGACTCGGAATAAGCTGTTCACAATGACGTTAAAAACGACAGGGATGTCATTTAGAGAAAAACATATTATTTAGAAGGATTTAACAATATAGAATTAGTAAAGAGGGGTAATGTTTTACTGAGAAGGAAATATATTTCAGTAAATTGATTACTTTTAGGAACGGTACAATTTTCTCTAAACGTTTTTGTAAACCTCTTTGCAAATGCCATACCTGATGATGAAGTGAGTTGTACTTCGAAAGCTTGTAGCAATATACATAATGTACAAAGTCGCATTACTTGTCATTTCTTTATTAAGTTTTTGTAAAGTGCATGAATTTGCGAAGTAATGTAAAAGGACAAATTTCAAAACGGTTAAACGCAGATATATGTTATTAAACAGGACCAGAGAGGCTAGACGTTCAATTATTGTAGGCCATAGTAGCAGTAAACTGATCCATACATAACAGCCTCAGTGTATACCGAAAGGGAGAGTACTTCTACTTCGAAAATTAAGTTCTGTTTCCAAATAATTTAACTTCGATACATATATGGTCGCGAGCTGTCTCTCGGTGTGCAATACGACCTTAAGTCATCAGGGGCCAGTTACTCGAAGGGCTATTAAATTCAGGGGCCGGTTTTAGATGAAGTCACGCCATGTTGAAGGTCTATTCCTAACCCGTTATTAGCGGTTTATTCTGGTGTTAACGGCTAATCGTCTTTCGAGCAACTGGCCCCACCAAACTAACCATTTTCGAGGGAAACTGGAACAGGTATATAATTTGACCCCTATGACAGCCTTGTCAGAGAAACCTCAGTTAGAGTAATTTACGTGTGTTAATGATTCATTTACCTTGTGTCCGAGCATTAAACTGGTTTTAGTTGTGATTCAAAGCTATATCTGCACAATGGTTAGCGTGAATAGCAGCTTACTTCGGCAAAACTTCTAAAAGGGCTCTCGAGGGAACAATTATTTACTTATATCTATCATCTGTTTACCAATGCTGTGAAAGTCTTGATCCTTGTTTTTTGCTTATCGGCTTCTCTTTGTTCAATTGATTAAAATCTATAATAAAGACATTTGTTATTCAACGCATCACTCATATGAAGTGACACTCAATTCAATTTTAATTCCAAGTGTCGATGTATAATTTTTGGTGATAAAATATTCCTCAACACAGAAAAATATATTTCCATCTTCAGTTTGATCTGAAATATTTGATCAGCTTGAAGTATTATAGGGGAAATAAAAACGCATCAGCCACAATGATGAGAGAACTATTTAGTGTCAATATGTCCCACTGAATAACATCCCAATGGTGCGTCAGAGGGGTCTGGAAACACATCAAGTCATCAACCATCCTCAACAGACTGTAAATAGTCAGGAAATCAGTCCAGCCCCTTGGGGATCACTAAGAAAGAAAGATATCCTGTCCATACACGATCCCAGACTATCAAATACTCGTGTAAATATATCTATAATATGGTCACCTGAACACAGTCATTGATCATATATGCAATAGATGGATCCCAATTATATTCACATCTAAGAGTTTCCAGAATTGAAAATAAAAATGGAAATCCTTAACACATGAAAACGAATTGAATAAGTAATATATGGATATGAACGGGCATATAGAAGGATATCGACGAATAAAAGTTTAGAATTTTGATACCACACACAACTGATCACCATCGCTCTTCAAACAAGATTTATTATTTCAGAAAGTTTTACTGTATGTACCTCTTGTGTGGTACATCAAACAAGAAACTCAAGTTATTTTCTAAACAAACACAGGATCAGTGTATGTGAAACATCTAAAGCTTTTAAAAGGCATTCATCTGATTAACAGTCACTAAAATGCTGGCATATACCTCGTAACAGTTCCGAATGAGTTCATACATTGGCCTATAGATTTGTATAAACGTCTGGTTTGCGTAGGACACAGGACATAGTGACTTGGATTTCAACATATTAAGACAAATATCGCCACGGTATGTCGTAACAGTTATTGTTCTGTCACCTGTTCTTGGTAATATATTTTGTAGCCTACTTAAATTTGTGATGCTTAGTATAAGTAGTATAAGTTTGGAAACGGGAAAACTACACATTTATATGTAACGAACTAGCATTTGATTTTCCTAACCGTTTTCGGTTCCATTTAAGTTTAGCATTTTGTTTTTAAGATAATTTATAAATTCTCCATTTAATAAGATTTTTTGCTTTCAGAAAATGTACCGTATTTGTTTTAGACAACACCTAAGCTTTAAATTTTGGATAACCAATTGTTATTTTTGTGATGAAGATACAACATTCACATACGGATAAAGGGAATAGTATAAATGTTATATACAAGCATTAAAGTAGTAAATATTCTATCACACAGAGGGATGAACAAATATAGACGGCAAAGTAATTGGTCAGGAGGTCAGACAGACGATAATGCATTATGCTACATGATGTGTAAATAATTTATAATAAGAAGATAAATATTCCAAGGTCACTACTAAAGTAATTAACTGTCAGCAGTAAATTAAAAAATAATCTATTCTGACACCATGATGGGATAAAAAAAAATATGGAGATATATAGAAGGAATGTAAATATTACCTCCCCTGATTTTATAGGAATATAAATGTGTGATTGCCAAAATATGAAATACGTGGAGGAAAGGAACAATGCCCCTCCTCCCCATTCCCAAATTCAGAGTCAGAATGAGGTTAGAGCGCCAATCGTATTCTTCTATAGAGGACGAGACTAAAAGACAACTCATGACAAGACGTTTCTTTATAGAATTGATGATATCATGAATTTGGTATATTTTATGATATCATAAATTGATTTGAAGATATATTGGGAAGACTTATGTCACAGACCAGCAAATCAAATACAATGTAAGCGCAAAACAAGATGACTCGGGTGTATCTTATAGTCAATGTCTCGACGTATGAAGTAGAATCGATTCTATTTTAGAATGGTAAGAGCGCGTACGATTATTTAAACTATAGCAGCCACCTTTACGGCCAGACCATTCAACTGTAAGGTAGCTGCGTATTTTTATCGCAAAGTTTTCTCCTTAGTTATGTAAACTACTCAATACATTGTTTTCTTTATTTAGTATTTAACGTCAGAATTTCAGATATTTAAAAAAAATGACGAAGTTTGAAAATTGTTAAATGATACAGATGGTCGTGTTTATCATCTTTGCCAAACTATGCCTCACAATAAAATGATCCAAAAGAAAAATATGACGCAAAATTATACACAAGTAGCTTCTAGACGTAATTATAGACTTCCTATAGAATATTAAAGAGGGTGTTGACTATAAAATACTGGGTTAGAATTCGATTCCTTTCAGCTTTCACAGATGGACACACTCCGTTATAAGGAAAGGCTAACAGCGACCCAAAGGTGTTGTTTTACATCAACCCCAGACAGCCAGAACGCCAGATGTCCGTTTATATTACAAATTAACTCAATTATCATCAAACTCCACTGTTTTAGTAATTAGCTTCAGATGACTTAGGGCACAGCGGTCCCTATTGAGGGCGGGCGCTAGAGATCTATACCGGCTGCTGCATGCATAAGTTCTGGTCAACTTATATGTGTAAAGACCATATCACAGGACCATCTCGTTTGATCGTAAAGGTCACCTCGTCAGCTGGATCTAAAGACATCGTTAACACCAGGCGGTTTTATTGGAACAAAAACACAGTGTTCACTCCTATCGATTCAGTATATATCAATGCATAAGAACACTCTGAGGGAAACATTTTTAGTCACTGGGCTGGCTGGTTTATGTCACATAGACGACAATCCAATAATCCAAGAAACAGTTCCATTCACAAGGGACCACCATCCTTTCGACAAACGACTACCAACATAGTTATATATGAGGAAGTATACCACGGAGAGAAAGATTCATCGTGGTAGCGGACTTGTTTATCCGCAATATAACAAAGCTTATTTCACATATATCTGAGAGCGTGACAGTTTAACCTTCGACGCCATTGGCAACAAACAAAAACAATTCAGAAGGCAATAGAAATAAGATACAAACAATTTGTGTTTTCTTTTCTCCTTATATCTGAGATCACCAGGGTAACCCGATGTTTCTACCATTCGCCCTGTAAAAGAAATCATACAATTAAAAGGAAATATAGAAATACCACACACTGGCGATAAATACGCATTCACTTGACTTCAGCTTTTTAAAAATGCCAGAGTATAAATGTGACAAATATCTCAATCATATCGACTTGTGTCGTCCTTAGATGAATCTAAATCATGGATGTCAACCTCTTCTTAAAGTCAGGCGGAAAAAAAGATCGTCGTAAACATATGTTTCACCTAACCTCGAGAAGAGCGCAAAATGGTTAAAGGGTAACAATGTTGTATTTATTACGCATGTCACCCGAGGGTCGCGACGGAATTCAAAACAATGAACCGGAGAAGTCTTAAGTTGCTGAATAGTTTTATTTGTGCAGCCAGGTTTTCACATACCAGGGCTTGAAGACCTGTGATCAAAGAAACAACTATCGATTAGACAGTTTGTTGGCGTTAACTGCCGCGATGATCCCAGGCAATGTGTATTTAAAGCCTAAAGCTTCTCCTTAAAGTTACATTTCAAAACCAGGTAATCTGAATACAATGAACCTATCTCGCAACGCACGACCACACCAAGTCTGATAAAGTTTAGTCCTTTATGTATTACGGCCTGAAATCGTTAGTGTCAATAAAGCCGAAAGAAAGGCATGAATGGACAGTAATGAATGAATGAATGAATGGTAGAATGGTAGAATAGTATTCAATGAAAGAGAGGCAATAAAAAAAGAGGTATTAAATAAACAAGTTTAATCACGTATGTGACACGCACTAGAGAAATATTAACATTCTAATAGTATCAAAGCACCTAACATTTTATGGCCGTAGCCTGCTAGTGTGATTTATTGTTGGAATATACGGTCGTCATACAAGTGATAGCCATCCGTAGAAAAGTAGTCTTGTCCTTAATAAGCACGGCACGCAAAAGCAATCAATGAATAAATCAATAAGACTTACTTAAATACATTTGAATTCTCGTAAAAGCAACCGCCGCGAATATTAAGTCTCGTTCTGATCTGCATGACTAGTGAATAACGTGAAATATCACAGACCACATGACGTGACTTACAGACCCTATTGAGGGATTGTTGCTGCATTGAGTCTAGGGAGCCAATCAATCTTTACATCTAACAAGAAACAAACAGTGCAACATTTTGATTGGATAGCGTAAAAATCCCATTTGTTGGTCATCGCAGATAAAAGTCTTTTGTATCAGAGGTAGAAATTGACTGGAAAAAAAACATCCTGTAAAAGCTCATATAACTCGGCAAATATCTTCACTCTATTATTGTTTTAACGCCTTTTTAAAGAGTACTTGAGCGTATACACATATATTAACTTACCTAACTATCTGCAATAAGAAAAATTACTGAATTATATTTTGGTGTGTACACTGTTTGTTATATGTGCTGTGTACGTCATGAGGGAACAGTTGACATGACTCTCCCGTCCCCTCGGGGTTCGTTACGGCAAGACACTATATTCTGATTTCTCGATGTCTGCCTGTGTTACTTATATCTTTTCTCTCCAGCACCCAACTTACGACACATTCAAATTAAATTGTATCCATTGATCTTTGTATTTGTAAGATACTGTAGACAGACTCCATTTGTCGAACTGTTTTGGGAAACCGTATCTTGGTTTCAGCACTAAACTAACATCAAAATTACAATAAAAAATGGCCCCTTTTCTATTAAGCCGCAGTCAAAGCAATGATTACTGTCAATAAATAAATACGTAGATCGACATTACAATAAGAAATAAATTATGATATGATGCTTGATTTTAATTTTAATTCAGGCTGAATGTGCCGTTTGCTTTTTCGGCTTCATCCAGTTTATTAAGCTTCCTCGCCTTCCCACAGCTAAGTTTATCCATGAGATAGTCTAATTCTTTGGTTCCAAGTTGCGAGTACACGATCGCCCGTGGGAGATAAACGGTATACAGACGTTAATCGTCATTCCACAGCTCAGTTCGTCCACGAAATAGCCTTATTCTTTGGTTCCAAGTTGAGAGTACACGATCGCCCGTGGGAGATAAACGGTATACAGACGTTACTCGTCATTCCACTGGGGTGAACGACCAAAATCAGTATTCAATTATCTGATTCTCAATGTCAGACTAGTCAGCGTAACCGATTTGCTAGACAAGATCTGTCGCTTGGGTCTTTACAAATTTAATGCAACGCTCCTTAAAAATCCTTTGGTATGTATTCTATACTAATAACGTACTTTAAGCATAATATGCTACGTACAAGTAGATTACCTTAATGCGATTTGAAGGTTGTCTTGAATCGTAACGTATCATTGTGTACAATTTGTCTCACGAATGTCTATTCTGTCTCTGTCTGGATCGCTTAATACTTTGAAGTAAGGTAGACATGAACAAAATACAAAAATCGCCTTAGATTGGATAGAAATGGAGACAACTACTATTTTGATAATAAAGTTGTTTATCCTAAATTATCTGATTTCATAAACCACGTGCCTACTGACCAAGGCTGATGAAACTTGGCTTTAAACACACCGTGATTAACAAACTATAGAGTAATTGTAAGTGTTGGTTCTTTCTCAGTAACTTGCCAAAATTTCAGTGACATTTTTACTTGTTTCTTATAGACTTATGTGAAGAATGTTTGAGAGTAGCTTATATATAATATTGGGAGCAACGAATAAAGAAAGAAACACTACCGGTTTCTATGGCCCTCAAAATCTAGAATTATGAAACAGGCTACAATTTCTAATAATGTATACAGTTGGTAAACACTAGTTGATGCCCGAAATTAAATACAACTTGGTTTTGTCTAGTTTATTAATTTAGAGTTATAGTTTGAATATATAACGAATAAGAAAGGTTTGACCCACCACATCAAGACGAGCAGCTATAAATGTGTCAAATACACAAGGTGAGGTAGAACTACATGGCGTTCAAGGAGTGCCTGTACACCAACCAATCAATCAACCATCCTCAACAGACTGTAGGAAGTCAGGATCCCAATTTGGAGATATTGTTTGAATATATAAAGAAGTAGAAATGTCTGAGGAACTAGATCAAGAGGAGCAGCCTATACATGTTTTAAATCCCCAGATTAGTGAGATCTCCATGGTGTTAAAGGAGTGTCTGTACGCCAGTCCATGCATATCAACCATCGTCAATAGACTGTAAGAAGTCAGGAAATCAGTCATTATCCCGAGGGATTTATGAGAGACAACCATGACAATCGTCCAGACACGCTCTCAGGCTATCAAATAGTGTAACATATCTATCTATAACTTATATTCACCGAAGCCAATATTATCACCGAGAGGTAAATATTTCACTATTACATCCATGTCGACTTTCCATATTGGAGAGTCGTCCTACTCAACTGGTATAACCTGTACGCATTGAACTGTTTTTGTTTTGCTCTCGTGTAAGAGTGCAAGTTTAAAGCGATACTCCGGGCTGCAATAAATGCATATAGATAAAACGGGCAACATATCTTGTGTTCAATTATGATCTTTAGCTTTCTAATATAGCAATATCAGTTTTATCATTGGATCTTATACAATGGATAATGCACAAACTACTGTCAAATTTATCCACGCAGCCAAGTCTAAGTACTTTTATCATTAAATAGAAGAGCTCCAAAACTAATGCCCAATAATTTTTTTTTCTTTCCAAATAGGTGCCCTACATCACGAGACCTGTAAAGTCGACTGATTAAAAATTTGGCAGTTGACACCAATGACCTATATACACCAATCTATATAGGTCATTGGTTCAAACATGTTAATAACCCGTAACACACAAGAGCGTTAGTCGCGTGACGTCATGGACAGGGTTGACCACGCCCAACATATCAGCTGCCAGTGGTCGTAGGAAGGTATATATCTGTAACCCTCGGATTATTTTATTAAATGAAGAAACGATAAGTCGATGCCATATTTATTTATATGTAATGATAACCTTTCAAGGGATATAGGGGTTATTTCAGCCGGGAGTATCGCTTTAAATTGCATTTAGACCGATCTCTGTTGTCAACTTATGTTTCTGAACATTTGACATACTAAAATGAAATTTAGAACCGAACGTAAAACCCTTATTAAATAAACCCGGTAATAGCTTTTGTATCATCTGAATATCTAATCAAGACGTAAATGTTTCAATGACCATATTTATAATTACAAGAAATAAAAGTATGTTGGCTAGCTTTTACCAACCCAGCGGTTCTTCAATGCAGTGCCGACGTGTATAAATTCAAGCTCAATTTCCGTTATGATTTATTTGAATTTTGATTGGGGTATAACGCTGTACTAAAGGTTATTTCGCTCATTAGACGGTGTGCGGCCAGGATGGGTGATGAAAATCAACCGCGACACAGTCTGGCAATTGACAACACAAGGCAGGACAAATACAGGACAATTGCAGAACGTTATATAAATAGATCAGAAACAGATCGGCTTCATGTTGTCTCTTAGCTCTGAGAGCACCAGTGCATCTTGGAAATCCCTCAAAACCATGCAATTGGTTTATTTGGCGACCTGATTAGTGTGCGCAAGAAGGAGCTGTAACATCAGGTCTATGTCACAATGCCGACTCTTAAGGCTTTCTGTCATTGATATTCTGGTACAGTTGCGAACTAAATGTAGCGCACTTAAGTTCTCTGATACAGATTGTTTCATCTATTGAACTATGCGGTTAAAAATTACTAGGACAAGAAACGAGGGCTACCGGATGAAGGAATACTTCAGTCGATCGCAAACAACAACAGTATCTGAAGAGGTCTCAACAACAAAAAATAGCAAAAGAAAATCATTAAGGTTACATACATGTAGTTTGTTGGATTTTAACACATTTTGTCTGTATAATAAGAATCATTAAATCGTCCGTTTTTTATTAAATGGATTTAATTGGCTCGATTGTTTCAGTCGTGGAATACGTTAAAGAGATATGCTGATACAGATTGAACTGCTAAAGATGCCAGCAAGCAAACTGTATACGATTTGCTTCTAATCACTCAACTATAAGAAATTGATAGCCAAGCCGTTTTGGCCATTAGTTACCGTGAGCGAACACTGCGAGTCTTCTGGCAGTTATGAGCACTTACATCTTTTTTCCTAAAATTTAGGTATATTTGCTGAGTTCTGTATACATTAAGGATGAAAAAAATTGACAGATCAACTTTAAACGAATTCAGAGCATCAATAGAGAAATTACAGATGTTCTGAAGTAAAAAAAATGCCACACAATAACCTTCTTCCTGTATTTTCAAACTAAGAACCGATAAATGAATTGACGGCGAGTATAAGTCCAGAATATCAAAAATTGTTATTAGGGTCTACCCTACAACTATGTTCAAGTAAGACAGATACAGTTTAATCCGTTGCCACAGAAGAGAAACTTGACAGTATGACGCCAAACTACAAACAAACCAAATAAATAAAGAAACACACGAAAGTACTTTAATTGTATTGAAACAAAATAATCAAACCTTTATATCTTCGACATTCAGATAAGTATCTCTCGACTAGAAATGCCATCATCAGCCTCCAGGTCTGGTTTTCCATAAAGTCCAAGCAGACAGAACACCGGTTCTATTACAAATTATCTCAAGTGTCCTTAAACTCCGATCTTTAAGTAATTAACTTAAGATGACCTGTGTCGTGGTGATTGACACTTTAGACAGCCATTAGATAATCACCAGCTAGAGCGTGCAAACGTGGCGGAAAAGTCCCGAAAGAGACCACGCCACATGACACCTCGTCTTAAATATAATTATCGGTATAGCCGCCGCCCCCAACAAACCCATAATTATTGCCTCTAAAAGATGTTTAGGGGGCAGCAAGTTAAGTGGATGTAGATGAAATGGTAAGTCAACATTGTAAGTCAAACAGCATTGTAACAGCTATGGACATAATATATAAGCATCAGGCTGTGAATACTGTTCGACTGTATGGTCACCCTGCCAAAAAGTCAGAATGCAAGACATGACTATTATGTTATATCTGGTAGATATGATTGTTCATATCATTTAAATAGCGTACCGATCCAGTTAAGCATTTTGTGTTATTCCACGACATAACAGTGAGAAAGCAAGTCATTGCCCAAATGATTAAAACTATGTATTGCGTTTACTTTAGATCCAGATGTAAATATTTTGAAGATACAACATCATTTAAACCAGCTCCTTTTGATATTGCACCGGGAAGGATCGATAATATATGTGTTAACCACATGTAATACTTATTGCACGCGTTTACAACTCACTAACACGAAAGAAGCAAAGCGTTACGTTTGGTGCTCAGGTTGAAATCCAGGGGACTTGCCGAGCCATACCGCTGGGGTGATCCGTTTGGTTATCAAAAGCTCTCGCTACATACACTGCTGCAATTATTGCTAGTTTATGATATAGCTGCTTGAAAGTGTTGAAAGCCAAACTAAAAGTAGATGCATTAACTATATAGGGCGTGGACTGACCGATGTCTTTACCAGATGTTCACAAAGGATTATATTGAGTATTGAGGAGAAGCCGGGTCATCGAATAGACCCCTTATTCACGGCAATTGAAAGTATTAAGATCGAAGTCTCCGGTGGTGTTGGGATAGGGCGTTCATATCCTGATGAAACATCTCATAACTTATTTGGTAACTGCTATTAGTAATCGCTAACAGAGACATTCGTTCGATTAGAAAAGCACATTGTAAGTGAGATCCAAAACATCTCAAAAATCATCTAAAAAATCATTGCCGTTCCTATTTACTTTCATCACAACCGCAATCTGTAAAACCGTTAAAATTTATTGTTTAATCCATCCTTAGGATTAACCATTAACATACTTTTAGAATAAAGTTATTCGGAGTTCGGTTTTAGTCAAAATTAATCTTTTGCCGTAATTTTTTTTATTTTTTATCTTGAATAAAATTAATACTGTCATTTACACTCCGTATAGACTGAACAGAACAGACAGTAAATACATTTTATCCGTTTAGCAAACATGAAAACAAAGTCGCTAGCAACGTCTTATCTCCCAATTACCCGACGTTTTACGTCAGATTGTCTTAATCAGGGCTGGTAACGTACCGTGTATCCTAGACCTGAAATATCAAAATCATAGCAATGTATTCACCGAGATCTTCGATAGTAAATAAATCAAATTTGTATACATAGGCATTAGGCATTTACTTACCTTTAAAAGAAGTATATATGCACTTCAACTAGAATTCCTACCTGCTGTTTTTATTGTCTACTTCTGAGATCTGACAACTGTTTTTAAGGAGTAGGTTTTATGGTCGTATCAGAAGAGCCAGAAAATCAGGAAAAAAACCCACTACTTCCTGTGTAATTTACATTTTATATCGATAAAACTCGCAGCACTTTGGGTTTTTTATTGATAATTTTCTTTAGCAACTAAATTACTGTGAAATAAAAACTAAACTTTCCACTATAACTTTATGGTGCGGACATTCTTAAATTATAGCAATTTGTATTTGATGCACGAGCTATTGCTATGTTACTCCACTTGTGGTTAAACTGTCAGTGTGTTTATTTGGAGATTTGATTCCCACCTGTCTGGTCATTCTGACATTCTATCTTCGCAATCAGCATCTCATTCTCGATGTGGATCTACAAACATTCTGAGAAGTTTAAGCCTCGATATAGAGTGAAGGAGATCATCGCAGCTTTCTTTAGAAACTCAAAACGTGAAATCTTAGTTCTGGGTTAGAGTTAATACATTAACTCAAGATAAACCTGACCAGGGCTGTTGCTCGAAAGAGTATTAGTCGCTAAAAAGATTAATTCCCTAATACCGGGTTAGAGATAGACCTACAACATGGCGTGACGTCATCTAATAGAGGATTAAATTTAAT
>JAVFBW010119963.1:0-24531 GCA_034783835.1 Mopalia ciliata
ATTACTTGTCATTTCTTTATTAAGTTTTATCAAACCACTCCATAATCGAGTTTATTTATCTTTGATATTGTGTGGAACGTCACTAATATTCATAAAGATTGCTTGAGAGTTTTGTTTTTCGCTGATTCAATAGGACTTCAGTCTTCTTTTGATCTGGAGAACATCCTGTGATTTATATTAATCTATATATGCATGAATTTTATTTCTCTGCAATACAAATATGTATACATTAATACCAACCTATTTTTGTACCTGAGAAACACTGAAGACCTGAATACCTATAAGCGTATGTCATACAGGAATTCTAATAAACACATACATGTATGTATCCAGACATTTTTAGGTCAAAATTAGATCTGTATCAACCATGTATAGATAGCTCTAAATAACAAAGATAAAGCTGTAGTAATAGAAAACGTGAAAAGGATGAATATTCAAATTTTGTTTCATTTCTATGTAGCTGTTTCATAAAAAAGGTCAAACACATGTGATTTATCCTTTCAGCATAACCTCTATCTCCTTGATGTAAAAAAGAACATGCACTACTTTTTCTACTACGTTAAGGTCTTCCTTGACAATATTTTCTTTGTGATATACTGTTGTGTCTATATAATAACTTAGATACCTTGCCCAGCATTCTTTTATAGTTATACGGCTTACTTGTTTCATGTGAATGAGTGAAATAAGCTTAACTACGGCTTATATCCTTGATGTATCAATCAATAAACTCCTTTTCAGAAGAGAAACATTGAAAACAATTCATCAATCTTGACTCCCGTAATAACCTTAAGCCTTAATGCTAAGTTTTCTTTGTCCCAAATATTCACTCGCTTATAACCTAATAGTATTATAATACTATGTGTAACGGACCCTGATTGTAGTATGCAAATTAGCCTATAAATTGTTCCTGAATTATGTGTAAGCCTAAGAGACTGGTCACTGAAGCGTGAAGTGTCGCTGATCAGATATGTACATACTATAACAATTCTCCAGTGAAAACGAAGACCGGTTACTTACAACATAGTCGTATAATTGTGTTCAGTTGTATTCATAATCAGACCCCAGTAAAACCTGTATCTATATACTGTTAATCGTGTCTTTATCATGTGACCATCTATTTTATCAACCTATATCTAGATCTTTAAATAAAATTTGAATTTCAAAATTGATTTTTAAATAAGAAAATTAATTACTGTATTTGGTTCTCACATTTTCTGCAATGATTTCTCCTAATTAAATCAATGATTGTTTGAAATGTATACAAGCACTGATGTGAGCCAATCATTGAGAGGAATGAGGTTTCACCCTTGGGAGAATAAATTAGTTTTATCATAAGCTGTTGAATTTCAAGAATTTTCTTTATAAAATTATTAGCAGCAAATGTTTGATATTTTTCAGACATTAAGATGTTGTTACTGTTTACATTGCTATAATGACTGTGATATAGTTTATAAAGTTTTTAAAAAAGACGCTTTTTTAGTAACTGTATTCTAGCAACTTTTAACAATTCAGAATTATTATGTTAGTGAAATATCCTTCAGTATGATGTTAGACACCATAAACAATGTTAAATAACGGGAAATGTTAGTCTTGCTAGTTAAGGTATAGGAATCATCCCAATCGGTGCTGAGATTGTTGGCTCTTAAGTTGAAGATACCGGTAAATAACACTTGTGTAGTACAAACCATGGTCGTTCTTCCTCAAACCTCTGTACCTCTATAATATATATGCAGTTAACAAACATGCCTCCCCTGCTAACATATCCGGAGACTTGCCTGATGTGTATTAATATCCCAAGAGTCTTATTGTAATGAATAGGCAATCACTTAAGCCTGGAAAAATTGCATGAATTCGACTTTCTGTAGTAGTGTTTGTTTAGCTACTCAACTCTGATTTTGTGCAAACACTACACTGTATACTTAAGACTTTCACAGTCTTATTAATGACATTTACCTGCCATTTATTTTTTGCCTGATAATTGCCATCCTCTGGTATGACCTAAGGGATTCTTAGCTATGTATTTGTAGGACAAAAAATGGCAAACATTGAGTAATCAAAAAGCATTGTCTTTTTGTACTTTATTGTAGAGGGGTAAAATTGAATGGGATCAGGTGATCACAACTATTTTTTATGCTCACACCCCCCACCCGCAAGGACATCAAGAGTACAAAGCAATTTCCAGGTGTCATGATCGATCCAAAACATTGACACTTCTTTTTTGTGTAACTCTTGATGGAGCTAGCAGTTTATTCTAAATGAAAAGAAGTACTTACTACTACACCTATTGTCCAATGAAATCGGGGACTAAGTTGAAAGGGTTTTGAGCTTGCTTGTAGAGTAGATAATTTGAAAGTAGAGAGATATGCTTTACTGACCAAACATTGGCACACTTAACAAGACATGTAAAAGCGACACCGTTAAAGTGTCAATATGCCAGGAGGTTTTTTTAAGCAGGGATTCTTGTTGGCTATAGTAATGGACTATTTGCCCCACAGGTGTGATTAAACTTTTGACACTGAGATGCTAAAGTGATGTTAGCACTCGAGTCTACTTTATGTCATTGTAAGAGTATTTTTGTCCTATAAAGAAAACTGTTTGCTTAGGACTTGTTAAGAGAAGAAATGGATTTCAACTGTGGCTTATTGAAACATAATGCATTTTGGTCAGTCCTCAATGTTATATAATTTTCTGTTTTTTCACAGTTTTCTGTTTTAAAATAACAACATCCCATCCAAACTACTAAATATTTTACTGTATGAATCAACCCTCAATAAATAAATTTTGACATATATTTTTATATAGATATGTGGCTACAAAATATGATTACATAAATGTTAAAGAACTAAATAATTCAAGATGCAATGTTTTTCTAATTATATTTTATTGTTAGTTTCATATTTGATTTCTGGTCTTATGATTATAATCGCCATGGCTTAAACATAGAGCAGTGACATCCTTTGATTAATAGTTTTGCTTATCTATCATTTCTGACCTGAATCCCAGTTATTATGATGTATCAATTAACACTTCAGTTAATAGAGCAAAGAGCCTCTCTTTGAGTTTTACATGACCCTTTCTTGATGTTTGTCTTTGCTGATACTTAGGGCTAATTGAAGAGATTGTTATTAATAAGCTGGCCACTGATCAAATATAACTGGAGCAAGGGCAAAGGAAGTCTTCAGTGTGATAAATTATTTTTATGACCCAGTATACATGGTTATAATGAACCATTTCATCATAACTTGAGCCACGTAGCACCATCGAATACACAGCCCACTACATGTCTCTTTATGTAGGGAGTATGTGAGTGGGTTACTCAAGCTTGAGGAATGCAGGAATGAGCCCCTCCTAAATACAAACTTCATACAGCACAAAGGTAGATGGCTAATTAGGCACATGTTAGTCTTTTGGTACCAGGAACTGAGTAGAATAACCTCAAATACTGTGCTATTTGTAAGTCTTCTAAAAGTTGTAGTGAGTTATAAACATAAAGAATGTCAGATTGTTATGTAAAACAGAAGGAATATAGTTGTTAGGAATGCATTAAAAGACTTATAACAAAGAATAAAAAATTGTATTGAATCCAGCCTTCCCTGATATTATGTTTTGTTATAGAGAGCAGATTGTTATTTAGATAAATTTGAAATTTATTCTATAGGACAACGTTAGTTAGAGGATGAATAACTGACGATTGATAAAGTTACAAATTTATTTCACGAGTGAAATCACTCAATGAAATTGTGAGTATTAGAAAAACACATAATACCAGTTGACAACGAATATTCAATTTACAGTATACATTTACCTGATTTACATCTTTTACATATATACTCAATGAATTAATAAATATAAAAGACAATTAAAAATGTGAAAGATATGATCAGATAAGCAAATGCTGAAAAAATATGTTGTCTCTGGAGATACCAATAGTGAAAAAAAGATGACTAAAAAAAGGACTAAATAATGAAAAAGAAACATGCATAAATTTTTTTTAAAATCAGGATTGTTAGTCCACATTGTTGAATAGATATTTTCTTTGTGTCAATAAACTATAAATGACCAGTGTGCATTTTTCACCCATAACTGACACATTTATTTTTCTCAAAGGAAAGATTGTGACAGTAAGATATAAAAGCCTGGGCATATGTAGGCTTTTAGATACAGAGGAAGGCTATTTAAGTGACAGTACATATCTTTGTTTAAGTGTGCCTTCATTGTTCTGGTTTACTCACGCATGGAAATCATTGTTGTGGAAAATATCTGTTAAATGTAGAGAAATGATGATAAAATATAACATTAAATGCGTGTGTTCTTCTTAATTACCTCGGTTACTTATGATGTGTTCTCCATATTTACAACAAAAACAATAAGATAGATGGTTAAATTTATGCAGTTTATGATATGATGTAAAAATTTAGTGTCTATGTAATTTTTCTCTTTAAAATGGTTTTAAAGTTATTAAAGCTGTCCTGGGGCCCATTCCATAAAGCAATCATAGCTTACCTTGAACGTAAATACCATAACGACAATTGCTGAAGCGTAGTGTTGCCATGGCAGTTACGTTCAACATAACCTAAGAACACTTTGTTGAATTAGCTCCAGTAGATTAGTTGCCATGGTAACATCTTTTTAGCCTGATAAAAGACATTTTGAGTTTTAAACGTTACCTGAAGACAAATGAACCAAATAAAAAGGAAATGTTTTGCTGGTGGCTATATTGAATGGAATGTGAAAAATTTCCCGATAACCACTCTAAGGGTGTCAAGGTAGTTTGTAAGCTCATTAGTGGTTATGGATTATTGAATACCTGGCTTCCTGATCCACCTGCTATTTCCCTACAAACATGTACATTTTAATGTGGTCATATTAGTGGTTAAATAGGAAATGATTTCCAATGAGTAATAAATAAAAACTGTGCATCCCATTCACCTCCCTTGTAAGTTCTAAACGAAGGTGCAAAAATGAAACAGCATTACCTGAATGCACATTCACTTAACAATGTAGGGTCAGAACAATATATTCAGATGAGATTTCCTGCCGTCAATTTGTATTATTATTTTTTTCTCTGATGTGTGTGTGTATTTTGTTCGGTATTTTTGGGTCAACTTGGGATCAAAGTCAATATTTTTCAATTAATTAGTCTGTCACCTTCAATGAGATCCCTACAGAATATCAATACAAAGATCAATCAGCTCTAAAGCCCTTTCATACTTCTGTCCTGAAATAAAAATAAAAAGGAAATGTTTTGCTGGTGGCTTTTTTGAATGGAATGTGAAAATTTTCTCAATACTTCAATACTTCTTTACCTCCATTCTGTTCAATGTTTTGTGTATTAGAGCAAATATAAGTTCAGTTTAAGCTCGTGGTTAAGTTCATACTTTAGTCCACTTCAGAGAGGAAAGAGGGACAATACATGGTCATGATCACCATCTTAAATGAACAAACATTTCATGTATATAAGCTTAGAGGTTTCATATTTTGATTAACATTGATACTACTATAACATTATTCCTCAAAGGTGAAATGTAGATTGAACATAATAGGGTACTGATTATGTTGATCTTGAACAAATTGTTGAAGTGGATCAATTCGTCTTCATAAAAGTTGCCCCAGTTCACTTTTGAGGTTAATGATAGTGTAGACTTGCTGACTCTTCCGTAGCCCTATTAATAAATAAAAAAATCTTTCTCTGGTATAATTGATTTTATGGTTATTTATTATTATTACATGTACTTACATCTAAAGCATAGTAATACAAGTTCCAAAACAAATCCTATTTATCAGTATTGTAAATCCTCACTTCAAATGACGTCCTGCTATGATTTTATAAATCATTTGGGGAAACCTTTAAGAATTATTTTCCAGGAATGAATTTATATGTAAAATGTATTAAAAAGTCAGCTAGTTGAAAAGAGCACTTCGTGACACTAAGTCATTCAGTCCCAGTTGACCGAAAAAATCCTTACAAATTTGATCTATATTTAATCTGAAGTTCTTGTAGCTGCAATAACAGCATTCAAAGGTGTTCTAAAGGATTTGCATTCATATTTACACTACAATATCCTGTACACATAATACAAAGGCTACACCTGGATTTCTCATTTAATTTATTAGAGATTATAGATGCCGGGGATTCCTATAGTAAAGGGCCTTGCATGTGACATTTTTGTGGTTGAGAGATTTTTTATTGGGGATACCATTGACCCCATACACAGGTGTCCGACCATATCTACATATATCTGTTCAGTGTTAGTATTATACTTTACTTATGAACCTAATGTTAGTGTATCATGTCAATAAACCCTGAAATATTTACAGAAAAATATAAACCTAAAATCAGTTCCTTTCTTTACTCTGGGTACAATGATCTTCTTTTAATGGTTTGTACATGCGCCTTCCAGCATTCTGGACTCCTATATCAGGTCCTGTTTACAGGTCTCTTTATTGAAATTACACAAATTGTAAATTTTATCAAAATATTTAGGGTAATATATGAGGTATACTTATTACTACCTCTTGTGTGAGTTTATTGCTCTAAACCTGTCCTTATTTATGAATCCTTTCAGTGATAAGAGATATAACTGTCAGGTAAAATGACCTTTACCTTTTTAACTACCTAGGATGTTCTGATTGGTCAATTTATTTGCATGTAGTCATAAAATACTCACCTTAATTTAATTTTACCTGCATTTATTAAATTTCATTCTTGTCCTAGAAGACCAACCTGTCAAACCAGTTCTTGTATGTTCACGCGTGAGCATACAACAAAGTTAAGCAATGACACATGTGCAAGCACGTGCAATATTTCATTTACACTAAACTTATGTCCTTGTATACCCCAACTAAAAAGATTTAACCACACACAAAATGAAAAAAAGAAATTAATTTGACATTTTCGCTCCTCCAGCAGTTACAAAAATAATTTATGTATCTTTTGTTGTTTAGTCAACAGTAAGAAATAACGGGTTTAACTCGTTAAGTTAAAAGTTAAGTTAAATGTTTTAGGTAATTAAACAATGTGATTATTTGCACATGAATGACTTTGTTTAATGTTTCTGAAAAAACAGACAAGTACTTGCACTCCCTATAATGTTCACCAGCCCGCGGCTGTGGCTCAGAGGTAGCGAGTGCGCTTCCTGAACTGAACATGCTTCGATTTACCGTTCACCGGTTCGAGTCCGCCTTTCGACCATCAGGTATATGAGCGAGTCATATGTTGTGGCTCTGGCAATCTCGAGGTCGGTTTTTACAAGATTTCCTCCCGGTTGTTGTTTAATCAACAGTAAGAAATAACAATCCATCGTCATATAAGTGAAATACCCTTGAGTACGACGTTAAACACCAATCAAACAAACAAACAAACAAAATTTAATGTTCACCAACAAAGGTACTTTTTATCAGGTTCAGTTATTTTTACCGTGCTACTATTTATTAAAATGACACTGATATATTTAAATTTAAGTCTGGTTTATTTCAACGGAGATTTAAATGAATGTCTTTGTGTGCTGTCCTATTTGTATTAAGTTTATATCATAAGAAAGCTGATATTATGAACGTAACATGGTTTAGATCTATTCCTATGAACTTAGTGACAAACACTTTTTTCCTTCAATCAATCTGTATATGTTGTGAGAGGCTGGTAGGGAGTTGCCTGTTGCCCTGGTGCTTTCATGGGCAACATTAAACTGATCTGCCTGTGATATTGTATAGCATGTCGATTTGTCTTTCTCGTCGATTGTTCGTTGCCAGTGGTGTTGAGGGGGGTTTCATACACTGATTGGGCTGGCATTGCGTCATATCAGTGACATAACTTTTATCATGGATTAAAACCTGAATAAAAAAAGCTAGGAATCAATCAGTAAATAGATGAATAATCAAGGGATTAATCAATCCAATTAAATTTGACCTCTAAATAAAATAAAAAAAGAAGAACCTGGCTTAACCCTATGTTTTTATGGAAAAAAAAAGAAGTTTTTAATAAACGGAATCACATGCATCTACAAACAGATTTTGATTAAGTGTTGTTAAATATGTTAAGCACAATTTTATTTGTATTTAAGTGTTTGGCTGTGACATTGAAAATTAATCAATGCTTTTAATTTGCTTTTGCAGGCTATATTCACACAATTCCAATACAGCGACCAGAGTTCTCTGCCCCCTGATACATTGCGTAAAGCCTTAGCGGAAACGTTTGTTGATCAACATCGATATCAGATCGGTCACATGGACGATGCTGCTGAATGTTTTGTAAGTGCTCATGTTTTCTATTGTGATACGCAGGGCCTGTTCAATATTGAATCAGCCTTGTTAAACTTGCCTCTATTCCCTGTTCAAGGCGATGCAGAGATGCCCTAAAAGCCATTCTTCACTCTCTTGCAACTTTTGGAACTCCTGATATTCATATATTTCATTTATAAAAACTTTAACATTCAGCTAGGGTTGAGTTATACATAGATTTTAATTTTAGCTGATGAAATTGTTTATTTCGCATATCATTATTAAGTTAAAACACCAGGGTATTGTTACACAAAGCTATCAAAGTTGATCATAATTGCCATGACAACACAATAGATCTTGTTGCCATGACAATTGAGATGAGCTATGACTAAAATCGCTTACTACAATGGATCCCAGTAGACTATATACAGAATATATGTACTCAATAGTAATCGAGTGATCTCACTTTTCAAGATTTTTTTAACAAACTGGATGGCTGCACTAGATTTCCTTATGAAAGTTCAGTATGCTAAGATGTAGTGTAAAAAACCTGCTATTTTCTCAGTCGTCCTGCTCCATTCTAAAACCCGTATAGTTTAGGAGATCTATTTTGGGCTGTGCTTTGTATGTGCTGTAAACATAGTAAAGGGTGACCTGTGTTTGAATTGATATAAGGATGTTAGGGGCCTGTCTGTTTTATTGAAGCTTTAGATCATTGTATACCTTAGGAGGTTGTATAATGCACCCACCCAAACTACCCAGTCAGTTCAGTAAATACCCTGATTACCTGAACAGAATACATTCTTAAAACAAAAACCTTTCACTTTGACATATACAATGATTATTTGTCTCCAGAAAGCAACTAACAACATTATGTTATGAATCCTTAATCTGTATGGATGTAAAATGTCAAAGGTTGAATAAAGAGTTTGTGCAGGATATGGTACCCCACTTTAGCCCAGAATTATCCCTACAATTTATTTTCGACATATTTGTTTACTGATAAGTAGGCCTATAGTAGTTTGTAAAATGAGATCTTCAATCTCAGTCTGACATTATAGTAAGATAATACCTTAAATCACCTCAAATTCCCCCATAAAATTTCTATTTTGGAAGCTATTTGAAAGACTTGGATATTGTCTAGGAGTGGCAAAAGATGAATTTTTTAGTTAGAAAGTATAAATTTGTTCTATTACATGCTGTACTATTGTCACAACAAGAAAAAAATAAGGATTTGTCATGGACGCAATTTGAGGTGATTTAGTGTGAATTGTGAGTAATTGTCCTTACAATGTGTGTGATTATTGGTAGGTATACGGTACAGGCTTCCTCTAACATCAATACTCATATCACAGTCAATAGATGTAGATTTAGCTCAGTGTATGTATAAATATTCCTTTGAAAGGAGGAAATTTCTCTGTAAATAAAATCATCCTTTCTATGTATTTACTTGAGGTTTTAATATATGCTGTTATAACCCTTGAAGGAAGATTATTTCTTGATAAACAAGGTCTGTGTCTGTTTTATTTGAACAGGAGAACATCTTACGGCGGTTACATCTTCATGTTGCTAATGAGCACAATGAAGACACCTGTACAGCAGCACACTGTATATCACATCAGAAGTTTGCAATGACTGTCTTTGATCAGGTATGATAAAGTTCACAGGAATTTTATAAAAAAGAAGATTTCTGGTCAATTAAAATACAACCATAAAATATTCAATATACCCCTAAATTAAGAAGACAGAACTATCATGGGAAGTGCTGCAGTTGTAATTTACAAAATTGTGCAATCAATGAGGACTTTGGGAAGCCAGAAAGATTACAACAAAGGAGTTAATAATAATAAAAACATTTCCTTGTGTTATATTTTTTGTCAGACTCTAGTTGAGCTTAATTATAAAATTATAAAATTATCACTATATTGTGTTTCAGTTGGTATGTCCATGTGGTGCCAAGACTGATCCTTTACGCTTCCACGAATTAGTCCATTATGTATCAGCCAGTGCCTTAGTGTGAGTACAACAACAACATTCTTTGATCAATTTCTTTAAAGTTTTCAAATTGATTTTAATTATTCAAGCCACTGAGAAACATTATGATTGGGAAAAACTGACAATGAAAATAGAATCTTGTCAAACCTGTAAATTTTGTATTTACATGTACATGTACTTGTAAATGCTTGTTTGCTAGCTGTCTGTAACTTTTCATTGAACTTTTTACTCATTGATTTATAATCAATACTTTGTATTTATTGAAATAAATTATTTCTAGGTCTCAAGCCAAAAAGAATCTAGCAACAGGAGATGTCTTACATCCAGATAGATTTGGATTGTTATTACGAAATGCAGCTGCAATGGGAGATGTTAGAAATTGCCCAGTAAGTTACCGATTTTATATATAATTTGTCCCTGTTTTTATGTTAAACAAGTCCTGTGCAGCTTCCCTTATTCTTTCTAAATATGTTTGGTAATATTAAGTTATTACCACAAATTTGTTATTTTTAATATTTTGTTTAGAAAGTTTTGGTATTGAAATCCATGTACTATCAGCTAAGGTTAAATGAAATACTGACAATCTTATCAACATGAACAATGTATAGTAATGCAATTCCATATAAAGTGTAATATAAATAGGAAAAATATTGGAACTTTGTTTCAAGGAGGTTTAACAGTTAATTTACTGTTATTTTGTTTGAATTTGAACGCCTTGTTGGGTATTTTGTTTGTTAGGTAGTGCAACATTGTTAACTATGTTCTGATTAATACAGATACACGATTATAACTGAGGGATATATCCATCTATTTTCAGTCTAACTGTGGTAAATCTGTACAAATGAGGAGAACTTTGTTAAATCTACCTGATGTTGGTATGTATAGTTAACACTGGTTAATCTGTATTGTAAATATATGCCTATATATAAACACTTCACAAATTGAAAAGGACCATGTGTAGTAGTTATTTTATTAAGTCGAATACAAGCTGCTCACATGGGTGCATCAGATAATATTTTGCATGTGCGAGGAGATGTCTGTTGATTCTGGGAAGATCATGTGTTATTGTTTGCCTGCTGAAGATGTATTTACCGTGGCATTTTTACAAATCCCAGAACCGCCTTGAGTGACAAGGACTCAAGATTTTCCTCACCCCTGTGTGATTTTTAACAACAGATTATTAATAAATATGACAGGATATTTATAAACGTTTGTTATTCTAAACTGTTTCTCAGGGCCATTCCTGGCCTTTGGTTAAACCAAATTACACACTGTGCGAAAACTGTTGATGGAGTGCGCTTTTTAAAAACTATTATGGTTATTGAAAAAAAAAAAAACTTGTATTATAATAATGTTGTCTCAAATCTTTGCTACACAAGCTAATGTGTATTTATATAGCTAATCATTCTCGACAAACATGATGAGTTATGCCAGTATAAATATATATATATGTGCTTAGTATGTGTGAACCATTATATACTTGGTTTGAATCACATTTGGATTAACTCAGCATTTTCTACATGTTATTCATTGTTAAACTTTATAGATTTATAGGTCAACATCTGCATTTTAATTTGTTTGCCCACGCTCAGAATTGATCAAATGTGTAATTTATTTCTTAAAAGGCTTAGGATAGCTGGCGTCTGTGTTAAAACTTGACCTCCTGACTTTCTGTCTGACCGTTTGCTTGTGTTTGTATTTACAGTGAGTATTGGTTTAATATGGGACTCAGAGCGACCAAATGGTGAACTCGTTACAGATGCTATTAGATCTTTGGGAACAACCATCATGCTGCAGGATGTAAGTCAAGTTTTATTGCATGGAACAATAATTCTGAAAAATAAATTGCCCAGCCAGGGCTTAAGGCCATGTTTGAAAATATAACTCTCTTCCATACATTATTAATGACAAAATTATCTTTCCTATAAAGAAAACTATAGCATGCACAACCTCATGTGGTATTTTGGTCTTCAACAGAATTCCTGTTAACTAGTGATGTTCCATATACAGTAGGGCCTATATATATGTGTTAAGATATAAGAATGAATTAATCATCCAAATTTTGGGAAATAAACTCCTCTCACTCCTAATCACCCTCTGACTAAGGGCAGTTTGAAGAGTAGCAAGCTGTCTTTACTAAACACTGGAGGGAAATTAACTTTTCAGTATTATGATAATGCTTTACATCTTGGTTGTGCTATTGTCAATTATATCAATCATTCTCACTCGTAATTATAATTTGGTATACAAATTAAACAGATTTTTAGCAATATCATACAACATGTTACTTTTTGTGACATGTTTCCAGCTATAATGACTCCTAGAAATAGCAAACGATCTGATTAAGCTGACACTATTTGTATAAATATGTCAAAACTAACTCAGACCTTACATTTTAACAATAGCTGCCAGCATTGTTGTTTGTCAATTTATATGTAGCACAAATACATTCAATGATTAACATGACTGCTTCGAACCGCTTGTTGTGTTAACATAACAGTTGTTGTTCATGTGCCTAGCTTACAGTATCTAAGTTTATTTTGATTCATTGAAACTGGTCGTTCCAAGAAGTATTGAAATGTTATGTATACATCTGTGTGTAAATATGTGATACTCCGTTCTGTTTTCAATCACTCATTGTTATGTATTTACATTCTAAATGATGTTAATTCTAATCATACTAATTCTAAGAGAATTTAAAAAACAAATTATTTAAGAACTGGTGCATTACTGGTTAAAATCTGCCCATCTGTTATTATTCAGCATTGTTCCTGTTTGTTTTATATACAGGTTTTCCACTCTGTAATGAGCGAAGACGGAAGTCGATTACCTAAGCTGACTTTATCAGCGGTGGTGTGTTACTACGGCAAGCATTACTCTACATTCGTTTTTAACACCAAACTGAAGGTCTGGATTTATTTTGACGATGCTACAGTTCGAGAGGTAAGACAAACATTCGTGGTCAATATTAACTGTTTGTTTGGGGTTTGGGGTGAGCTAACACAGACTCTCAAGGGAGCCCTATACCGGAGGTTTAAACAGGGATTCGGCCGTCTGCCCAGTAAATACTGGTTCAAATATAGGCAGAGAGTTGTAGAGGCATGGACAAAACAATACATCCTATCCAGGCTATGCTGTTCAGATTCTCCTTCTAATACATGATAGAGTTGGGAGGCTGAGCCGCACACAGGGCCTACACCATGGACACAACACTGACGGCACCACAAAGACAAATCATGGCCTACTCGTCTATTTACACTTCATCCACAAATCCTGGTTAAGCCGTGTTGTGAGATAATGGCCATTTGTTCAGTCTGAGTCTGTTAGCTTTTTACCTAGCTCTTGAGTGTTGATGAGATGGATTTTCACAGATTAAAGAGATTAAGGGATTAAGACTGTTCTTTCATATGACAACCCAGTCACCTGTCCGAGTCCAGTCAACAAAAGCTTTATTCTTTAGCATCTTCTCTTTCAACAAACATAGGTTCATATGGTGTTTTAATACTTATGGCTTCCCTTCCTGTTTCAATCACAATAAACAAAATAAGATAAAACCACTACATCTACATCAGCGCTACTACTTTGGATTTTTCCTTTATTATTATTATTGCCAAATGTGTTAAACATATTGAGGCAGAACTATATTTTAACTAACAATAAATGAATATTAACAAAATTTGTGAATAATTTATTGATTTAAAATTTTTCAAAGCTGTGATATATTTGTTATGTAAATTTCAGATTGGGCCTCATTGGGAAGATGTTGTACAAAAGTGTGTCCGTAGTCGTTATCAGCCTCTATTGCTTATTTATACCAACCCCTACCCTACTTTGTTACCTGTACAAACTGCTCCCCAGAGAACCACTATGCACCCAGGATATAAGATGACCACTCAAGGTAAAAACATTTTAAATGCATTTAGTTACATGTTTCTTTTCTTTTAACACCATACAAACAGTAGTAGTGCAGAATTGACCAAACTTTCTGCTGAAGATTTTAAAAACACAAAAAACAGCAAGTGAGGTCAAAAGACACAAGAATCTGATAAAAAAAAAAAAAAATTTAACATGTTGCTAAGTGTTGTCGAAATACCTGTCTTATCGGAACATAACTTGTTTTAATGAATGTATTTGATTATCTGCTTTTCAGTTTCACCTGAAGCTCCTAAACAGAAACGAGGCGATGCACGAGCAGCATTTGCTCAACAGAGGGCAACTGTAGGGAGAAGGGCGATAACTCCAGGTCCTGAGATGACTGGCCACTCAGATGAGGTGGAGCCACAGGTTAGACGGGCAATCACCCCAGGGCCAGAACATTACAGCTATGAGCCAGAGCGAGATGGTGTTAGGAGAGGGAGCATGGAGCATAGTCGACATAACAGCTTTTTGGTGGCTATGACAGATCGACCAGACCCCAGTAAGAACCACAGCCATAATCCTGTACCATATTCAGACCAGGCTATGATAGGAGAATATGTCTACAATAATGGTCACATCCAGCCTTCATTCAAACAACCTGCTTATGGAATAGACTCTCATGATGGGAATATGTATCATCAGCAAAACATATCACCATCCTTTGGAATCGTCAACCAATGTAATGAAGTTCAAAGGAAAGACAGCTTTAAGAAGGGCAATAAAGCCCATGGTGATGTGGTCAGGTATATGGTTGACCATCAAGCTGTTCAGAATCCTTCAGACACTCGGAGGGATAGATCTGGTAAAGGTCGCCACACACGCAGCAGATCTCAGAGTTACGAGGATACTTTAAGTGTCAACTCCGAGACAAACACACATGTGGCTAATACCAAATCTAAAGTGAGTGCTTATAACATGGAGAATGGTCAGGCAGTTCACGGCCCTGTTCAGTCTGGCTTGGCTACCCTACCCAGAAAGAAGGGTGACCAAAGAAGCTGTAAAACCCCTTCACCATCTGCTGTTCTAGATTCAGCAGATCAGAGTCATGAAAGACAAGGTTCTGCAAGTTCTTCCAGCTCAGTGGTCCTCAACCCTAAATATCAGCAAGTGCCGGTGAATACCAGCAGAGGAGAGTATATGGACCAGAAACATTTCATCAGAAAACCAGAGGCAGCTACTCCCCACTCACGTCCCTCAGAAACCATTCCTAATAACCCTAATCAGCATTGGAGACAGGTGTCCGCATCTTCCCAAAGTTCTCAATCCACTCTCACTCCATCGGAATCAACATATCAGGGTATCTCACACAGCCATCAATCGTCTATCAGTAGCCAGATCTCTAATCACCCTCATCACGGACGCTCCAGGGCCATCTTACCTGGAGGGGCACCCCCGGGGAATGCTGCCCCGGGTAGTGTTCCATCCACTAATCCTTCCAGTCATGACTACATTAGCTCCAACATGGTGCAGAAGATACTGAGTAAGCAGCGTGTCCAGAGACAGGCATCGTCAGCCAGTAGCCACAGTGTACACAGTAACACCAGCAATAGCAGCATCGAGAGTGATATTTCCCTTCAAAAACATCTCAAAGCCAAAAGTGGTAAAGACTCTCTTAGTGTGGAAATTCCTTATGATAATTTATCTTTGGAATCCCAGAAAGACTCTGGTTACTCTGGTAGTGACAGAAACAGTTCTAGTTCTTCTGGCAGTGTCACAATGGACCCTTTCTCACAGTACTTCATCAGCCGGAGTATGATTCCCCCTAAGTCTGTCAATGATTATGCTTTCATGCACAACTTTACAGAAAGCTTTAAAGAATCTCTGGCTAATATGAAAAAGGAGGGCATAGATGATTCTCCTTATGAGCCCATGAACTTCAACGGCCCTGCCCCAAATGCTTATACTGTCAACTATGTCCAGCAACAACAACAACAGCTTTCCCAAAAAGGTTTAAACCAAAATACACCAGCAAACATTTCTAATTGCCAGCGAGACAGAGATCAAATGGAGAACAATAAAAATATTCAGAAGCCAAGGAAACCCAAATCTTCAACTGCACCGGATAACTCCCATATCCTGGCCAATTCCAGAGACTATAAAAGTAAGAAATTCCATACTTATCCTCACACTTTTCAAGTTTTAACAACCAATACATGTTATTCTCGTTTAATTTTATAACAGTTGTAAAATCCTTTAAAATATATATCTTACTAAACATATCATGAAATAAAAATTACCATTTATACGAAATATTTACTAACATCTAGCATGAGTAACAATTGGGAATGTTGCAGCTAAATAATAATGTTTTAATAATGGTCTCCTGGCATAGGTAATGAAAGTATTTTGTATATTAAACATGTCGTCCTAAAATGGCTGTCTTGACTTAAATGTTAATTTTGTCCTTTCTCTTTCAGATTCTAAACCAAATACAGACCAGCGTGTTCCACCCACAGGCTCCTCTGACCTGATTAATTTTAAATCAGGTATACAAGTACAAGATATTTTACCAGGCTATTCTGAAGGTAGGGAGAAGAAGAAATACATTTTTTAAGTGAATTAAAATAACAGAAATTATATATATAATTTTTAATATTGTTTTTTCCCTATTAGAGAGTAAGCATGGATCACTGCTTCTCAATAGATAAAATTCCACAATATATACAAAGTTTGGTGCAGCGAAGCAGTTAGAACAAACCAAATTAGTTTGCTGACAGCCTGGTCAACATAGCAGTTAATTTAAATTGTGTCCTGAAGAAACAGAGAGACAGTCTAAAATCACTTGGTACTACCCAAAATAGTTTGGACCACATACACATTAAATGATCATGCAGATATATTTTTTGCCCATTTTAAATGATATATATTATGTCATTTTCTTAAAAGTCCTTATGAGTTTATCCTGACAGTACCTATATTTGTTATTTTAGCTACAAGTAAATCTACCACGAGTGACGAGTATTCTGTGCTGTGTCACAAGGCTGAAGAGATGATGGACAGGTGTATGTTATGTGAGACATCAGGGGAGATCACTGATGCTGTCAACAACTGCAATGCTGCTATCTGTAAGTAAACTGTAAATAAATATATGTTATATCCACTAACACACTTAAAGAGTATCTATATTCAAGCATTTATTAAATATATTCAGAAATCAATACAGATTAGCAAGTCTTTTTTAAGATAAATGCCTGTTCTTAAATTCCTGTAAATGTGTAATGTCTTACAATTTTAAGAATTGAAATTACTACATTTATTATTATATTCAGTTATTAATGGGATTTTCAGGAAGCAGATATGTATTTATTATTGTCCTTTATGCTTTTGCTCAAAGATAGATTGTAATTAAAAGAATATATTTGTTTTCTCATAAAATGTTTTGATTAAGACATTATTTCAAATTGCAGCCTATTTGAAACAAGCCATGCAGCTGCCAAATGTATCACAACAGTCCTTCATATTTGCCCAATGCAAGCATAATTCCTGTATCATGAAGCATAGAAACCTTGTGAAGCAGGCTCAGTCAAGTTTAGACGGAAACGTTTCATCAGCCAGTTCCGAGACACTGAACAGTTTATCTGCTAATAGGTGAGTTATTGAATACCCAAAGGTTGCTGGTTCAAACAAACCAGTGGTGCTACTGGCCAAATCTCAAGTCAGGTGCAAGTATTGTGAACATGTATTCAAATCTTTATTTGTCTAAAGAAAACAAAAAACTATGTTCCTAAATGCAGATCTATGCATTAAATACCTGTGTCTAGTAAGGCTCCGCACCTACTCATTAAGTCAGTATTTTAAAGTAGACATATAAGGAAAAAACTCAATTTTCCCAATAGTAATGCTGTATTTTGTTGTTATAGGTCTAGTATGACAAGTACAGATTCTGACAACAGTCAAAAAGATCTCATATCCCTTGACTCTCAGGGAAGGACTCAGAAAGACGTCTTGAAGGATAAACTACAGGATTTATATCAGCAGGGAATGAAACCTAATCCACTACTCAAAGGGCGCGTTGCTGGTCGACAAGCCGGAGTTAAACCACCCCCACCCCAGAGAGGCGTCAGTATAGGCAGTAAATCAATTCCAGTCAAACATGGCAATCCAACTAGTGAGGGCTTGACAGTAAACTCTTCAACAACATCGTCACAGAACAAAGACTCTAATAGTATACCTAGTGACAGGTTGGCCGGTAACAGTTATACTGGACAAAATTCTAGATCACAAATTAATGAAAATCAGTCTAGAGATGCAGAACTTTATCAGACATATTTAAATCGCCAGCGCAGTTTAGCAGCAGGGATGAAGTCTGGTCATAGTTCATCGGGTACCAGTACGCCTACATCCTCTCTAGACGGTAGTGACGGAGGGAGAGATATGCCACCCGGTACATACATGGGCAAATCTTACAGTAAAGCAGAGATCAGGCAAATGTTACAACAGAATATGATTCATCGACAGCACCCCCAGTCTGTTGTCCCTGTGAGAGTACAGCAGCAGTGCGGACCACCCCCTGCCTACTCTGGGGCTACTAGCTCCAGAGCACCTTCCTACCCCAAGGATAGCATGGTGAGGAGCGGTATTAAACCTCCAGTCCTAGCACAGAAACCTAGCATACCACCTGTCAGTTCTAAACCAAAGATTGCATGTAAGCCAGTCACAACAGGAGACAGTATACCTCCTTCTGTAACACGGGCAGGCATGCAACCAATTGAATATCAACCACATGGTATCCATACCCGGTCTCTAGGGAGACGCATGTCACAACCAGTCTACAATCAACACTATGACGCATGCTCCTCAGGTACTAACCCCTTAATCTCTCCATCTATCTAACTCTCTTAACTTGTTTGTGTGTGTCTTTTGTTTGTATGATTCTCCTGAATTTACTTGAGCATTTTGTCACACTTTACACTGTCCCAGGAATTCTACAAGGTGGAGCCTTTCTTCAAAAGCATGGTTACATTTACAAAATGTGTATGGATGCTAGAAGTAAATAACATACTATATTTTGCCTTTGCATTTATTGTGTTTTTTCTGAACATCAAAAACACTGCTGTGATTTGAAAAAGGAATGCTGATGTCTACATTTTCAGTTAGGCCTGAAAAAGCATGTTAATGTTACAGTTGCAACAATGATTGTTATTTAGGAATATTTTTTTACTATTTTCACAGAGCTGGTTTCAGCTATATCTTGAAAAACAAATTATCAAACATTATCTTCTTTAATGTACTTATAAACTAAAGTGTTTTTTGCTTTCTTTTTTTCTCTTTGCTATGGTTTTGTCCATTGTTCCATGCAGAACACAATTATTTAACACAATCACCCCAGCTGGGTCATAACAAGGCTGCCCGTTCCACATATAGTGTAAGTATATAGCGGAGTCTTATAGGTATTGTCATGGATAGTTGATTTGTTTTAGACACCCAACCTCTTGTCTGTAAAAGCTTATTCATCTCTTGTATGTCTCCATGGTCAATTGATATGCTGGCTGCGTTTTGTATATTTTTTGTACTGTCTGTCTGTTGATTTGATATCTGGTAGTTCGATTGACTACATGACTTTCCGAAGCGAAGTCCCTTTGTTTTCGACACTGATCTCTCGTCTCTTCCATTGTGATGTGTATATTTTCTACTTATCTTGACTCGCACTTAATGGGCCCCTTCTCACCGTTGAATATAAGTACTGTTAATTTATTAGAGCAGACTGGCTTTTGTTTGGAGTTTTTTCCCTTTTGTGTATGTGAATACCATTGAGCACGGTGTTAAACACCAATCAATCTGTGGTGTGAGTGGTCTGTGTATATGTGCTTCTTAAACGTTGTCTCTGTCAACCACTGAATTCCTCATCATGTATTTATCTAATATATTATCCCTCACTCTACTAGCATCCCTATAACATTATACTGTACATTAACTTTCCTACATGTATGCATTCCTTTTATGTCAACTCAACATGCATATATATGTATACACATCTTGTTTTAATACACTGTCTTGTATATATTTCTGATTTTGTTGACTTCTCACTATTGCTTTATCTGTCATTCACTCAATAATAACTAATATCGCATATAATTGTTCAGTTCTCAACTGTTATATATAAAGGCTTTTGACTGACAGAAATACTTATATAACACATTTAATGTCATATAAGGTGCTTGTGGCTTTCAGTAATTTTATGATGCATATATGTTGATGTTATGAATAACTGTTAAGTTACCTGTAAGCTTATATAAAGAAGATGATATACTGGTACATATAGTTTATTCAATAAAAACTTCATGTTCACAATGGTTGACAATTTGCTAATTTCATCAAAGCTAAGTATAAATTATGTAGACTTAAACAGGTAAATATTGTATATTTTAAAACAGGTTAAATACAGGTCAACAGGCTAATCCAGATGTGTTTAAGAAATATGTGCTATATATTTGGTTCAGTAAATTGATATATATTAGCTTCTAAAGAAGAATTGATAATTTTGCTGTTGTGGTAACTATATGTAGACAGCATATTTAATTGACAATCTGTTTTATTAATAGAGTCAACCAGATCTGTCAAGCAGCGAAATAGAGACTGTCTACCCTAGTTTCCCTCCACCTGCCTCGCTGAGTGCGCCCAGTACCCCTGCCCACAGCTCAGAGAACCTCCAGGACATTGAATGTAAACCAAGTGTGAAAGACATTGCCTCCAGATTCGAGGCCACATCTATCAGTGCTCCGAAGGCAGGGCGACGATCTATGGAACCCACAGGAGAACGACAAACACCTTTACGCCAGCGAAGTAAATCCGAGTCGAGCTCTGGTCCAAAACCTGTTTTAAAAAAGAAAAAGAAATTGAAAGCCCGAGCAGCTCGCAAATCTGTAACATTCTCTGACAGCATTGCGTTAATAGCAGCAGCGGAGGAGTTACCCCCTGGTCCAGCTCCTCCCCCTTATGAGGAGGCAATTAGTTCTCGCGGTCAAGATTGTTTGGGGTGGGAAGAAACAGACACTTATTATGGTTATGATAGTGATGACGATATCGTAAAAGTAGTTCCGGCAGGGTATAATGATGATGATTACTGTGATAAAGACAGTTTGGGTAGCAGTGAATCACCTGTTGAACCAGGGGAAGGCATGTGTTGTTTATGTCGGAAAAAAGGTACTGAACCTGGTGTTTCGTACTGCAGTAACTGTTCTTACTACATGAGTAGATTTCAGCCAAGCAGATAGTGAAGGTTCAGCGTCCCACTAATTTGGGACAAAAAATAGACTAAGCCTAACCAGCTGTGAAGTGCTATTTCATCATAAAAAACTGCTGAACATTGGCAACTTTATTGGTTGTGAAATTTATCAACATTCTTATTTTTTCTGAAGATTATGTGTACAGGTGAATCTTTGCTACTAAATGTTTGTTCTACTGTTGTACTTACAATGTGTTACCTTGAGTTGTTGTTGTTATGGTGTAGGTTATTGGTATGTGCAGAACACATATTGATCTCATTGTTGTCTAGCTTAATTTTTTCTAAGAATTTAAAAAGAACAACTGTCATCAGATGATTGTAATATATGTGTATAATAATTATTCTTATCAATTGACTGTACATTCATTGGTTGGTCGTGCCATGTAGACGGTTGTGCAGAACTTTATCACAAACATTTGATATTCATATTATTTTTAATCTCATTTGGTTGTGAACTATTTTTATTTCCATTTTGTATTGATAATTATTAATTTGACATGTTTCGCTAAAATAACTGCCAAAGAAATTCATTAATGTCATGGAACATCCGAAATCATTCATGTTTGAAGCAGCTTTTTATTTTATTAAATTCTATTCATAGTCGCTTGAAAATAAATGAACATAATTATTCTATCTTTTCCACCCTTCTAACATTCAGGCAGCTGGTTTGCTGAATGGTATAGGGCACAACACTAACATTATTCCAGCCTTCAAAAGGTGTGGTGATATGAATTTGAATCAATCAACAATTACAGTACCTGAAATCTACAAGTTTAAGACAGTGTTTACATGGGAGTTGACAGAAGTCATTTTCTTATGAACCAAAACATACCAAATTACATGATTTCCCTCATAGTTTGAGAATTAAAATTAAAATTGAATCATTTTGTTTAGAAATTGAACATCTTAAAATTGGTGGACATTGAATATTTTGGGGTAAAATGGAGCATTTTGTTCAATCCATAAGCAGCCTGTATATAAGACTTCTTTGAACCTGTTTGTTAACTTGGGTTTTCCCATTATTAATAAACATATTAATTGATATTAAGAAAGAACTCTGAGAAATAATGTTATATTTGTCGATGGTACCTGTATATGATCCAGTGCCAGAAAGCATGGCGTCCATTTGTCCAAGAAACGTCCAACTGTTAATATGCAATTTGTTATGCATTGATGATGTTAAATGTGTGAAATAACTTTTATTCTTTATGAACATATCGCTTTCGCAACCTCTTCTCCTTTTGATATACATTACCTATATAGCTATCTATAAATGAGCCTTTCACTTTTCGGCCAGTGTATTTTCGAAAATGCCCTTGTATATTACATTGAGCGGGTTTATGTCCTTAAAATGAGAAGATGAACTGCGAATGAAAAGAATTTTATTGCCAATATGAACAGAAATAGTGTAAATTGTTAAGAAGTCCCGATGCATTCGCAACAGTTTCTGTCACTAATTGTATAGCGCCTTTTAATGTATATAGCCTCGCCCTGCATGTTTTATTTTAAAATGGCTCATTTTCATAATTTTCATATATATTTTACTCTATACATGGATTATTTTCATCTAGATTATTTATCTTTTGCGAAGATGTCTCTAAATAATTTTATAGAGCATATTTGCTTTGGTATATATTTTGTTTATAGTTGGCTTAATTTTGACAACTCCAGAATGGAATACTTGCAGTGGTTCCCGTTTCTGCTAACTGACCTTGTTTCAAGTTTCCGTTGAATAGTTTCTTGTTTTCCTTTGACATTCGTGCTGTGCAAGGAATTATCTGTTTCACTGTCTGGTTCTCCATTTAAATTCTATGCTAAATGTGTAACGAGAGTTTGCACTGACATGCCTGTTATTCTGAAATGTCCCAAGATGTGTTTTTGTCTATATGTCTGGTGCTTAACAAACTTCACGCAGTGGAAAGTATCTCCGCCAAGTATAATCATAAAGCCTTCAACACTATCATGCATTCCATTTATCAACACACGTCTACTGGACTGTTGTATTTGTCTGTTTTCATACATTAAATCACCGGCTTAAAAAAGCTACAAATAAAGTAACATTTGACTCCAGTATATATATTGTTGCTTTTTGTCTTTCATTTCTTGGAAAGCACCCAACGGCTTACATAACCATGAATTATTTCTTCCGTTATTGGAAGGGTCAAGGAGCATGTGCTTGCTCTACACGGGTTATAACAACGGTCGGGACTGAATAACCTATATCCCATACAACAAAATGCTATATACCTCTGATTTTATTATTAATATTTACTGTTTACCATAACAAATTGGCACTCAATATGGCTGTTTATGGAACATATTCTTTTCAACATAGCAAAACAATTTATGTTGATTGTTATCTCTTGAGCGAATGGCTTTCGGCTGGTGGGGTACTTCACTATCGTATTTGTGGATAGATGCGGATACAAATCTGTCTCTCATTGTAAAACGGACAATAAATAAGGCCTGCCTCTGCATCACAAATAATATGGAATGCCTATAGCCTCTAAACACGATTTAAAACACAATTATTGTCCTGTATATATATATATATATAGAGAGAGATATATATACCATGCAGCGTGTTCAATATGAAACCGGCACTCCCGTGCAAATTTGGTTATATGGCAAACAACTCATGAATTTTAAGACAAATTGCCACTAAGGTCCACGTTGGGGATCACGTGACAGTATTTGGCAAGCAGGCATGCCCAACCAAATCTCAAGCTAACTGCGGGAAGACATTTTAAATCGACGAAATACTGGTGGGGGTTATCTGCATGAGGAATGATTGATTTTGTCGAGTGGTCGTTTTATGAATCAATCTAGCCCAGGAGGAAACGAGATGGTCTAATCAAGTTTTTAGTCTTATGTTTGGCATATATTGGAAGATTAATTGGAGAATTGGGGTAGCGTTCGCTTAAATCAAAAGGTTATGTAGACTCAAAGAGTATAATTTGTGGAATGCCATTGAACGCGCCATTAAATACCGACACTAATCCATAAAGTCACAGATGAGCGACAAGGAAGTCAAACCAAAAAAACAACATATTCCTTAAACTGGATGTCATGACCGTACTAAAAATTAACAAGAAAAGACCATCATAAAATAAATATCATTTAATTCCAATTATTAACTACCGGGTTCCGGCCATGCGAATAAAAAAACCCCCTAT